>JAKUCV010007226.1:0-19838 GCA_028386065.3 Turnera subulata
CTACTCTTCGCCTCATAGAAAAGGATGTTGCACACATCCCACAGGCTAATAGAATACCGACCACTTCTCTAGTTGATGAGCATGCTTATGTTAGAAACCATGAGAAGGACAAGCTGGTTGAATTGTTACTGTCTCATGAATCAAATAGAAAGCATTTTGAGCTGATTTCAATTGTGGGTCTCGGTGGCATTGGCAAAACTCCCTTGGCTCAACTAGCGTATAACGATGAGAAAGCAAACCAGTGCTTCAACCTCAAAGTTTGGGTTTGTGTTTCAGAAATTTTTGGTGTTCGAAGGTTGACAGAAGATATTCTGAAGAGTGTTGGTAATATGAAGTGTGATGGCATGACTAATGATCAGCTCCACTCGGAGTTAGAAAAGGCATAAGAAAGCAAAAAGATTCTGCTTGTTTTAGATGATGTCTGGAGTGTTGATACAGCTCAATGGGACTTTTTTCTGCGACCTTTCAAGTCTGTGGCTGAAGGAAGTAAAATCCTTATTACCACACGCGATGAGAAAATGGCATCAGTGAAAACAACTACCCGTTTGCAGCTGGAGAAATTAGATGGCAACGATCCCTGGTTACTGTTTGCAGTCCATGCATTTGATGAGCATGATCCATCTCTATATCCAGAGCTAAGTCGAATTGGCAGAGATATACTTGAAAAATGTGACAGCCTGCCACTGGCCATAAAAGCAGTGGGAAGTCTCTTAAGCTTTAGTAGGGATGTCCTAGAATGGGAAGAAGTGTTGAAGAGCTTTAGTAGGGATGTCCTAGAATGGGAAGAAGGTTGAAGAGTTCTTATTGGGATCAGTTCCTTGATGCAAAAGTTCTTCCAGCTCTAAAATTAAGTTATCATTATATGCCTTCACATTTGAAGCAATGTTTCTCATATTGTGCCATATTTCCCAAGGATTACAGCATTGACAAGGAGGAATTAGTTCGTTTGTGGATGGCTGAAGGTCTTCTATTCCAAAATAGAGAAGATGTTGAGAAACAAGAAATAGGAGAGAAGTGCATCCAAGGTCTTATATCAAGGTCTTTTCCAGAACAATCAAATCTTAATCCAAGATTACTCTCCATGCATGATTTGGTAAATGAGTTGGCTAGGTATGTATCTGGAGAATTTTGCTGTAGAGTGGAGAAGCCTGACAGGTCAGCAATGGCTACTAAACGGACCAGATATTTGTCTTTTGATATAAAAGATTCGGGCTCTGCAAAGGAGGAAATCCAGAAAGCAATATTTTTGCGTACACTCTCAACAAATAACACTGATGTTGGGGGAAATTATCTTCATCTGTTGACCAATCCTCAATGTTTACGAGTGCTTCATTTGACTCACGACGAACATCTCCACAGGTTGCCAAATTCAATTGGCAAGTTCAAACATTTGCGATACATGGATCTTTCTCATTCGGAAATAGAGTGTTTACCTGAAGATGTGTATATCTTATACTGTCTGCAAACACTAATCGGAGATATTGCAGTAAGCTTGTAGAGTTGTCTGATCTACTGGGGAACTTGAAGCAGCTGAGATATTTTGATCTTCAAGGCACAAAGATGCGACGATTGCAAACCACCATGAAAGGATACACCAATTTGCATTACCTTGATATTAGAAATACAAAAATCTTGGAGATGCCACCAAAACTGGGTCAACTTACAAAGCTAGTAGTGTTAACAGATTTCTTTGTTGGAGAACCGGCGAGTTCAAGCATTGCAGAATTGGGGCCACTAAAAAATCTTCGTGGAGAACTTCGTATTTGGAACCTTAAAAACATTGTTAATGCTTGTCATGCTATTGAAGCCAATCTGAAGAGCAAGAGGTTCATTGAGAAACTAGATTTGAGATGGAATCACAGCCGGAACTCTTTGATATGTGAAACAAACAATGATAGAGATGACTCCAGTTTGCAACATTCCAGGGAGATTCTTGAGCATTTATGACCCAACACCAACGTGAAAGGTCTAAGCATCTATGATTTCCGTGGTAAAAAATTTCCAGATTGGTTAAGGGACCCTTCTTATTTCTCGAATCTAGGAACTTTATGTCTCTTTGGAGCTAGATATTGCACCGAGTTGCCGGCACTTGGACAGATGGAGTGTTTGAAAGTGCTCGAGATAGTGCGATTTGATAGTATTGTGACAGTAGGTCCAGAGTTCTACCGCAATATTGACAGCTCTAATAATAAGAAGGCATTCGCATCCCTTCAAAAACTGGAAATTTCTGGAATGCCTCAGCTGCGACAATTGATGCCACCCTCCATGGATGACGGGGAAGGCCAAGCATTCCCTCTTCTCCAAGAACTGCACATGGAATATTGCTGGGAGCTTGAGAGGATACTTCCGCAGTATCTCCTTCCTTCTTTGACAATGCTTAAGACTACAAAGCTGGTGGATTCTATTCCCAGAGCTGCTAGCATAAATGTCATGCAATTGGGGGATGATTTAAGATTAGACAGGTCACCCTCTGTTTTGTACAATCTCAAACTCAGAGCAATAAGCTATATACTTTGGACACCGTTTTGAAAATAATTGAGAATGTGGGGTGTTACGATTCACTGCTAGAAGGAGTTGAGATACGTGACTGTAATGAGATTAGATGCTTTCAGTTGGGGCGCTTCCTGAATTTGAGTCGTCTTGCTGTGATGACTTGTCTGCACTTTGAATCTCTCTGTGGATATGAGGAAACCGGGCCTTTAACATCTCTCCCTTACTTGAAAATCTGTGGATGGTCTAGCTTTACTTCCTTCCAACAAAGAGGAACATTGTATGCTCCAAATTTAAGGGTGTTGTACATATATGATGCAAATGTGTTGGAGTCGCTGCCCAGGGACATGCATTGCCTCCTCCCATCTCTAATAGAATTGACTCTATTTAGCTGTACCAAACTAAAATCATTTCCAGAGGGAGGCTTACCTTCCAGCATAGAAAAGCTTGTGATTGTCTTGTGCAATGGGATAGAATCATCTCCAAAAGGAGGTTTTCCTCCCAACCTAAAAGAGCTCCATATTTTGGGGTGTCACAAACCGGTTATTCTCCGCAAATTAAATAAATCAAAAAAGCGTTATGCCTTCCTCAGCCTTCGTAATGTGGGCGATCCACTTTCTGCAGCTAAAAGCCTCTCAAAAATCTCTTCAATACCTCTCATCCCATTAAAGTTTACGTTGCCAATCCACCCCCATTATCTCATGTTCCAAGAGTGTATCACCTCTTTCCCCTGGAAACCAAAAAAACTACCCACTGAAAAACCAAAACCCCCCTTGAGGAATCCAAATCAAACCAGCAAGAGAGCTTCTCTCTCTTAATTTTCTCTCTCTATAATTTTCGCAAAAATCAGTTCCTTCAACGATTTTGTGCAAAATTCATTGTTCTTTTCTCAATTCTCCGGTGTTCTGCTTTGCTTCTCATGTCATCATCTTCTCTCTATGATGCTGCTGGTGTGGCTCATGCGAAGTTAGCCATGGTCATGGATTTGAGAACCCTGCTTTGGCAAAACCTAATTCGGGCTTGAAGGGGAAGAATGTTCCTGCTGTTGTACGAGCGCCAGTGAATTTTGTTCCAATGGATGCTGCGAACAGCTCGACTCTACCCTGCTTCGATGTCTCTGCTTCGCTGTTGCCAGATTCTGCTCCTGGTGCAGCTCCTGCTGCCCCTGGTGCGGTTGTTTCAGCTTCCTAGGTACCTTCGCCTTCTGATGCTGCAGTACCTAAGCCTCATGTTTCTTCTTTGTCTCGTGACTCTTGGGCAAAGATTGTTTCTCCTCAACTGTTTAATCTTGTGGAACCTATCTTTGTTGCTTATAATTCAACACTTTGTATTCCATCTAAACTTTTTGATGCTGGTCGAAAGAAGTATTCCTTATGTTTAGTTGGTCAATTTTTGGGTACTGTACTGAAGATGGGGTTGATTCATGCCATGCTCAACAAAATTTGGGGTCGACAAGGGGTTGTTTCAATTACCACTTATCTTGATGATCTCATTCTTATTCAATTTCCCAATGAATTGATGTACTCCTGTGCTTTGAATGGTGGTCCTTGGCATGTTGGAGGTGTTCCATTGTTGCTTCGCCCTTGGAATTCCTCTATTGGAAAGTTGAATTTATCAGCCCCTATCTTACCTGTTTGGGTTCAGCTGAAGAACGTGCCATTGGAATTATTGATGCTTGAAGGTCTTAGTTATCTGTCTAGTGCACTTGGTTCTCCTTTACGAGCTGATCAAGACTGTTCAAAGTTGTTTAAAGGCAACAGTGCAAATGTTTGTGTTGAGGTGGACTATTCAAAACCCCTTAAGCATGAGATGATCCTAGACTTATGTGGTGAGAAGGTTATTATTCCTGTCTCTTACTCCTGGAAACCTCAGCATTGCGATTTCTGTAATAGTTGGGGCCACCATGAACTTGCTTGCGCTAAGAAGAAGTTGACTACTAAATGGGTTCAGAAGGTTATCCCTGCAAATCTGTTGATGCTGTTGTTTCTACCCCCTGCTCCAGCTACTTTTGCTGCCTCTAATTCACCTGCGCCATCATCTACTTTTGAGGTTCCCACTCTTATTATTCCTCCTACACAGGGTACTACTGTTCCTGTGCCATTTTCTAATTCTGTTGTTGTTGCACCACTTGCTGCTAGCTCTATTGTTTTTGTTGTGGCTACTTCTCCTACTAACAGCTCTTGTGCAGCGCCTGTAAACTCTCAGGCTAGTCCTCCCAAGCCTCATGCAGCTGCTGCTGGAGTTGCGGTCTTGGTCAAGCAAGTTGCAAATGGCACTAAACCTAAGCGTGGTAGCGGTTCTAGAAAGCAAGCCTCTCGGGTCTCTCCTGGGCGGAGTGAATTACCCCCCTCTTTACCTACCAGATGAAGTGGTTCCTTTGGAACACTCGGGGTCTAAATGACCCTTCGAAACAAAATGCAGTACTTAGACGTGTATATAGTAGCTTTGTTGTTCTTGTCTGTTTAGTTGAAACTAAAATTCACAATGCCCATGCCTCGGATGTTAGAAAAGGCATTTTACCTTAGTGGAGTTTTGCTCACAATTACCAGTATGCAAGGTTGGGGTGCATTTGGCTTCTTTGGTCTGACAAAGTGAATGTTACAGTCATTGATTCAAATGCTCAAGCTTTGCACTACTATTTTGCTTGCCCGGGTGAGAATAATAGTTGTTTTTCCTCCTTCATTTATGGAGCAAATTCTACTGTGGAGCGTTCCTCTATCCTTTATCCAAGTATCTCCAATTTTTCCACTTTAGTGGGCTCACAACCTTGGTGTTTGCTTCGTGACTTTAACATTGTCAAGTCTGCTTCGGAGTCCAGCTCTTCTGTCACATATATGTCTGTTGAGATTGTCAATTTCAATACTTGCTTGACAGTGAATGGCTTGCTTGATCATACTTTCTCTGGCCCATTATTTACTTGGACAAATCGACAGAGCGCCTCTCCAATTTTCAGAAAGCTTGAACGCTTTCTTGTAAATGCTGGCTGGTTTTCGGCTTTTCCTCATAGTACTATAGCTTTTCTCAATCCAGAAGTTTCTGATCATAGTCCTATCCTTTTCTCTAGCAGCTCTCTTGTCACTTCTGGACCAAAGCCGTTCAAATTCTGTAACTACTGGCTGTCAAATCCAGATTTCTTGCCCACTATTGCTTCAGCTTGGAGTCGTCATATTGATGGGCATTTTATGTTTCAACTTTGGCAGAAGTTGAAAATTCTTAAAACTGGTTTAAGGAAGTTTCACCGCACCTCATATGGAGATCTGCCACAAAAAAATTGCTCTAGTTGAACAAGAGCTAAATTCTGTCCAATCTCAATTGTTTGCAAGGGTTCTACATCCTGAACTATTGACTCTTGAACAAGCATTGCTAAAATCTCTCTCTGAACTCAGGGTAGCCAAGGAGTCTTCCATGCGACAATGCTCTCGGATATCCTACTTATCTTCTGGTGATTCAAAACACCCGTTTCTTCCATAATATGGTCAAAGTTCGCAAAGCCCGAAACACCATCTGCAGTCTCCTTTCACCTCAGGGGATTTTGATGCATGATTCACACCAGATTGAGGAGGCTATTGTAACCTTCTATTATGATTTTTTTAGAAAAAAAATTATGATGTCTCTGCTGGCTCAATTTCTTATTTTTAGTCCCTGCTTCAGCGCACTGTTTCCCCTTCTGAATCTTCAATGCTCACTAATGAGGTTACTGATGCCGAGATAAAAGCTACAATGTTCTCTTTAGGGAAGAATAAGGCACCTGGGCCGGATGGGTATAGTACTGAATTTTTCCAAGCCTGTTGGTCCATTGTTGGGGCTGATGTTATTCAAGCTGTAAAGGAATTCTTCACTACAGGAAAACTGCTAAAGGGAATAAATTCTACTATTATCAGTTTGATCCCAAAGGTACCTAATGCTCAAAGGATCACTGATTTCAGGCCAATTGCTTGTTGTACTACTATCTACAAATGCATCTCCATGATTCTTGCAAATCGACTACAGAGATGCCTCCCATCCCTTATCAGCAGCAGTCAAACAGCTTTTATCCCAGGTCGACGCATTGTGGTCAATATCCTCTTGGCGCATGAGTTAGTCCATAATTATCATAAACCTCATCAGTCTAGTCGATGTGTTATAAAGATCAATTTGATGAAAGCGTTTAGACTGGGATTTTCTACTAAATGTTCTTGCTGCCATGAATTCCACCCACCCCCCCCACAATTTATCACTTTGATTAAGGCTTGCTTCTCAACTGCCATGTTTTCTATTTCTATCAACGGCTCTCTCTATGGATATTTTCCAGGTGGCAAGGGGATGAGGCAGGGTGATCCCCTCTCACCCTATCTCTTCGTCATTTCCATGGAGGTACTCTCTTGTATGCTTTCAAAGGCTGCTGCTGGAAATTATCTTCCCTATCATCTAAAGTGCTCCCAAGTGCAGCTTACTCACCTTTGTTTTGCTGAGATTTAATGATCTTATCGGATGGTAGCTTGCTAGCAGCTAATGCTGTCATTAGTATCTTACAGGACTTTTATGTTCTTTCGGGACTTAAGTTTAATCCAGCAAAAAGTGAGATCTTTCTAGCAGAAGTTCTTGATCATGTTATTCCCCAAATTACACAAGTATGTGGCTTTAAGTTGAGTGATCTGCCTGCTAGATACTTAGGGGTTCCTCTAATTTCTGGCTGGCTACCCTTGGTTTATTGTCAGCCCCTTTATTGATAAAATACTGGCCCGCATCAACTCATGGAGCTCAAAATACTTGACTTTTGCTGGAATGCTCCAATTGGTCATGCCAGTCCTGTTTAGCATCCAAAGTTACTGGACAAATATTTTTATCCTACCTACCAAAGTCCTCAAATAAATTGAAAGGCTTTGTGCTTCTTTTCTTTGTTCGGGCTCTTCAAATAATGCTCGGAAAGCAAAGGTCGCTTCGGTTGAACTTACGCTTCCAAAACAAGAGGGGGGACTTGGATTGAAAAAACTAAAAGATTGGAATCATGCTTGTATTGCCAAGCATCTCTGGAGTCTCTTACTTTGTGCTGGCTCCCTCTGGGTTGCGTGGGTGTCTTCTTATATACTGACAGGGAAAAGCATTTGGAGTATTCCAACACCTACTGCCTGCTCTTGGAATTTGAGAAAGATACTGAAGCTGCGAACTACTTTCTCTCCAGTTATCTCCCACTCTATTGCTAACGGTTAGACTACTTTTGTGTGGTGGTCCTTGGAATGCTGAATTTCCTTGGGCTAAGCGATATTTGCAGAAGAAAACTTTGAAAGCTCTCATCTTGCGGCTTGCTTGGCGCGGTTGCATATATCACTTATGGCGAGAGAGGAACAATCGCTATTTTACTCATTGTTCTCAATCTACTGATGTAGTTTTAGCAGATATTTGTGCTGACTTGAAGTTACGGTTCTGTGGGCTCAAAAATCTTAAGTCTTGGCCTTTATCATCAGAAATGCAACAACTGTGTAGTTTCGGGTGTATATAGTTCCATAATTCTAATTGATCACTTTTTGTTTGCTCTTCTAGTTTTTTACAACTACAGTCTGCAGTTTGTTTTCCTTTTCGTTTTGTTCCTTTCAGCTCTTCTCCTTGAGCTAATTCTTGTAAATATTTCACTGGTTGTATTCTTTTGTTAGGGTCTACCTAACCCAATTTTGAAATGAAATCGTTAATCTTTGATTCTCAAAAAAAAAAATCAAACCTGCAATCTTTATGGGGAACACATAATACCTCCCCATTCTCAAGAAAATTCTAGTCGCCCTTCTTCCTTTAAACACATCCCCTTCATTCCCTATTCTACTTCTCTTGCAAATCTTAGTTGGCTTTTTTTTTAGTTGGCTTGAAAAAAGTGTTGTGGGTGTCATGTCGGAGGAAACCGATTTAGTGATTTGGAAGACAATCTCAAGAAGGAAGGTTTCCATTGCTCCTCGATTAAGCTCATGGGCAGCGGTAAGGTTCTTCTAACCTTTGACTCTGGAAACAACATGGCACAGTGCTTTGATTCTAATCAAGAACTGCTTTCCAAGATTTTTGACTCTATTAAACAATGGTCCCCCAATATAGTTTCTTATGAGAGATTATCTTGGCTTACTTGTTATGGGGTCCCCTTACATGTTTGGAATAGAGAATTTTTCAAGAATTTTGGCAGTTATTTTGGTAAATTCCTTGGGGTTGATGCATCAACTGCAGAGAAAGAGTCTTTTGAATGTGCAAAAATCCTCATTTGTACTGATAGACGTGAACCCTCCAAGCATGTCCAAAGGATTAGTGTTGGTGATAAATTCTTTGATATAGTCATATTTGAAGAAATTATCTATGAATTGGGGCAAATTGTCAACAGTGAAAAGATAGTTTTTTAGGGTTTTGACTCAGATTGCCTAGATGATTCGTCTCCTCCACCATCGGAAAATCATCTCCAACCGCCAGTGCATCAACCGACATCCTCCACAGTTAATTCCCCCTCAAAAATTGTGGAATCCACCTACCTTGAAGCTATAAATTCTCTTCCTTCCCAAGATATCCTTCTCAGCCGCCACCCTCATTTACTTCACCTGTAACACTACCCAATCAGTCTCCTCAATCAGCAAGCCCCCCTCTAGCCCAATCTTTTTCAAATTCTCCTCCTACCTCTTCATCTCCCATCACTCTTTCTCTCTCACACCCCCCTAATTATAGCCCTGTCACGGGACTACACTAGCCCAAACACACTCTCCTAAGCAGCCTTACCTCTCCTCTCCTTTGGAGACCCCCACTACCCATGACCAATCAGAATCCTTCTTTGATCATGACGATTTTGATAACATCCCTCTTGCCCAACATGTTAATTTCAAATGATCAAAAAAAAGTTGTCCAAACATAAAGCCTCCAAAGTCAGGAAAGAAAAGAAACATCATCATAGACAATCCATTTAACCCCCTGTCCCTCTTCTCTTGGCCTTATCATTTCCATAGCCCTACCCATCTTTTCATCCCTCTACTCACCTCTCCTTTCCCTCGCCAATTCCCAAAGCCGTCACTTATAGCAATCTTGAGATCTCTTGGAATATTGGTGTAAGGCCTCACTAAAGGGTACCCCAAAAGCCCATTTTTGGCTGATTTTGCCTCTCTCAGAGGCACCTCTTCCTCAAAACCTAACCCCAAAGAGTAGCCTGTGGTGCTGTCCCTGGAAGTATGGCATTATTTCGTCCCTGATTTTCAGTCCCTCCATCTTCGGTCTCCTCCCAATTCAAGCGGACCACCCTCCCTATGGAAGCCCTCTCCCTCTAAGTCTCTCAAGTGGAATCCTGATGGCTTATGCTTTTGTTACTCTCGACCCTGCAGTTCTCTTTTCTTAAATTTTCCTATTGTTTGCTCCTCGGCTATCCACTCAGACATTGAACCTTAGCCTCTCAATCATCTTTTCAACAAGTTGATCATCCTCGCAAGTCAACTCCAACGTGCCCTATTCATTCACTCCTTCAGAATATCAACTTCATACCGAATTCAGTTGCCAACTTCATACGATCTTCTCGCATCGTCGTCTTTTTTTTAGTCTGGCTGTAACATTATTGTAGTACTTTTTACATATTCTATCCTCTTCTCCCTCTCCTCATGTACTTCAATTTATGGCCTTTAATAAAAATATTTGCACTGTCTTACCAAAAAAAAAAAAACTGGTTGCTGATCGCAAGAACTGGGGTTTTCAAACACTCCCATCTCTGTCATTCTTGTGCATGGATAGCTGTAAAGGAGTCGAGTCCTTCCCGGAAGAGAGACTGTTGCCCTCATCTCTCACCTCTCTGACATTGTCGTGTTTATCACAGTTGAAATCCCTGGACTACAAGGAACTTCAACACCTATAGGCTGCACTACTTGCCGGAAGAAGGCTTGCCTTCCTCCCTTGAATATCTAGAGCTTTGGAATTGTCATCATACACTCATGCCAGGAAGGAGGAGAAGAATGGCCCAAGATTTTTCACATCCCAAAAGTCAAGATTCATTGATGATGTATTGCGGATGTTGTAAGAATCAATTGAGTCAAATTGATTTTCATTGATGATGGGTTGCAGATGCTGTAAGAATCAATTGAGTCAAACAATTGAGGTATGTACGTGAAACAACATCGTTCTCGTCTTTATCTTTTGGCATTTCTTCACTCTGTATTTCCTTTGCCCTTCTATTTTCTTTTTCACCATAACAAACATATTATAAACTTATTTTTTTAAGAAAGAGTACATTTAACCCAATCGATTTATAACAAATTCGATCTCATCACTAACCTCGAAACAAGGGTGGGAAAGGACTTGGTCGGTCTTTGTGTGAACTGTGAGTTTGTAGAAGTTATTTTCTGTTAGGAATGATGGGTTTTTTTGACAAAGAATGGTGATCTTATTCAAAGGATGATAATCCTTTCTCCGACGGCGGTACTACAGTGACTTCAAAGAGGCCAACGTGACAAAGAAGGTGACGGGGTCAACCCTCTCCTTCTTTGTGAGAGAATCCGTCCGAATATTCCTCTCTTTTCGCAATGACTGATGTCTGATGGAGTAAAGGAAGCGCTCAAGGCCCCATTGCATCGTTGAGAGGGTTGAATGCTTCTCTATGTACCTTTGAGTCTTGGGCGTCCGTCGTCCCAATTGTGGTGGAGGGTGATGATGTTGTTGAGGCATCTCATGGATGTTCTCCAGCATTCAAGAAGGTGTAGAGGTTGGAGAGGCAGGTTGTTGTCCTGGATCAAGAGATTTGGCGGCTTTGAGGTAGGAGCGGCCAAGAAAAGGAGGAGACAGCGATTAGTGTTGATTTTTTGGGTTCGTACACTGTTCTACATAAGGATTGTGAAGGGTTGCCTCTTGGTTATTTTCTCATGTTCCTTCTTTTGTTGCTTTTGATGCCCTTGAAGGGCATCTTCTCAAAGTAGGCATCAAGAATGACTAGGCTAATCGTAGTAGCGTAGTGCAGTATAGGATTTTTTTGGTAATCTGTTTGATCTTCTCGTTCGCCTACTTAAGGTCTTGTTTGTTCTCAATAATTAACATATCATAGTTGGGGATTTATCTATCATCAAATTGTGATAAAATGTTTGACAAAAGAAAATTTTGTGACGAACGATGTCGTACGCTTCCTGACTGGACTTTTGTGTCTGAAATAATTCTCTCTCTCGAGTTATAGTGGGTGCACCCCGTCCATATTTTCAGGACATTCACCCAATCAGGACATTTTCGCCGATCGATCTGAGTTATTGCCTCAGTGGCCCGGTCCTCAACTCTTTGGATGTCCGCCACTTACTCACCTAACATTCCCAACTGGCCTATCAAGTCCACTGGGTTATCAGGCCCAACTGCCCATCATCCTACCATAGATATCCAAATTGTTTAGTGGGCCTTATTATTTTGGGCCGGTACAAAAACAAGTGGTTACAACTTACATACTTACATTACATCAAATGTAAAGCTTTACATATAGTCAATTAACTTATTAAAAAAATATTGTACATGGACAAAAGGTTGAAATCAAATCGATACCGCAACTTTTATTACTATTTGTGGCTGTACCCAATTTCTTTCTTTTGCGTGTTTCAATTTTCTCCCACAGAGTTGAGGTAGTTGCATTCTCTGGTGCCAAAATATTATACATTTGTGGAGTAATTATTGGCAAGGATAAAGGAAGATGACATCCTGTTCTCAAAAGTTAACACGAGGTTGTTTCCACAACTAGTTGATGATAAAAAGAGAGAAAAAAAATAGTGTTCTTTGGCACAATCTTTTAAAATCAGGAAAGAATCTCTTGAAGGGCCCCTGGGTCAATCAGCTCCAAATTTTGGTGGTCCTACGATGGAAATGATGCTTAATATGAAGTCTCGATCACACTACGGGTCTCCACATTACATGGATTGCCTAGAAAAGAAGGGTATAGTATTTGTGCATAAGAAATTTCATGAATGGACCTACTATACCCACAATATTTGAAAATATTTGAGGTAGGGAAAAGATGGGTTCGAGATTCCATTCTTTCAAGAGTACAATAATGATTCTCATAAAAAAATAAAAGAGTACAATAATGATTCGTGTGTTCCATATGCCTTTCATTTGAGTGCCATCCAATCACCCATAAACCAATGCCTCCTCCGGTAACCCGAGTGCACGAGAAATACATCTTGGCCTTAAATTTTCGATTTCCTTAATCGTCATGAGTATCTATTGTCAATTACAAAGGGTGACAAGCAATACGGGATTGGTCGGAGTGGTAAACGGATTGATGGGATTAGTTCGAATTGTAAGCGATTTGGTTCGGTTTTAATAGGTCTTGAATTTTATAAAAACTTACCACTATGGTCACCCGAGTTAGATCCAAATTAGTTAAAGCTAAAGTTTTGGATACCAAATGGAGAAAAAAATATATGTAGGGTGACAGATAGAAATCATAGTGGAAATCTCAATAAATTAGAAGTTATGGATGACTTAGGTTGATGTATATGAAACTGAAAAATGAACATAATATTTCCGGTCAAAATATTGACACGTCAACATTAACGCACCCCAAAAGGTCAACCTAGTGGGGTGTGCAGCACCCCTGTATATATGGCCCAAGACCTTCCCCTTCCTTTTCGATGTGGGATTCCGTCACATTCTCCCCCACCGAATCCGACGACGCCCTCGTCGTCGACCGAGCACCCTGCCTACTCTGTCCCCACGGAGCGCTTGGCGTGACATCGGAGTTGGGTCGGGTCGGGTCCGTTACCGCTTGTCACGGAGTCATTACCCTCTCCCCAAAAGATCAACCTAGTGGGGTGTGCAACACTCCTGTATATATGGCCCAAGACCTTCCACTTCCTTTCCGATGTGGGATTACGTCACATATGTTGCCAATGTTTTTCATGATGGGAATTAGCGGATGGGCATCATTTGCAAGAATGGTGGTTTCATTTCACTATATATGAAGGAAACTTGAGGTTCTTACTTCTTACCCATCCCTATTCCTACACCGCGTGGAATATTGTCCAACTGTATACTAAACAGGTCTTTGGACGGAAAAGAAAAGAGAAAATCATTAGTGAGTGTACTTCTGCTTTCTAAATTGACAAATGGAAGAAACTGATGAGTTCCATTAGGAATAGTACAACCCACTTTGATTAAGATTTGCCATGAGGATGGAACATGCCAACATGGGCAAAGACTTTTAAGGAGGCATATATTCACTATGCTACTGATTAAAAACTGATGCCTAGTTGCTTTCACAGTTGGATTTCCTGTGAGATCAGATGATACGTACTTCATTCAACTCCAAAAGCACTTGTTGGTTGATATGCAGATGACTAGATTAATCTATACATTTGTGATTTGTCAATACCAACTCAGAGTTACATAAAGAAAATTAACCCATCTTCTTTATTTTCTTTTATCTCATCTTCTTTATTTTAACAGTCCGTAAAACCGAAATGCAAATGCAATTGGGTATTGACTTTAGACAATGATGTCGACCACAAGGAATTTATTAATCTTTGGCTCGTTCTTTGGTGAACGTGAAAGTTTAGTCCTAATATTGTTTTAGTATTAATCCCACGATATGACTCCAGTACACGAAATTGAATGGACGCCTGGGATAGCATCTTTTTTTCCTCTTTATCTGCTGCACAATTATTGCAACTCGGATCTAGATTAGTTAGGGTCAAGTTATGGATATCGGATCCAGAATCGAAAAAAATATCCCAATTAATTGTGGAGTTTAATCAACTGGATGGAGCTCTCTTAGCTTAACCAATACATTTGGAGTTTGAATTTTAGAAATGTAACATGATTAAGAATGTCAATCTTTATGGTTCATATCATGCCTTAATCCGAATTCCTATCATGCTTCAATTCAGATTAGTCACGACTGCTTGGCCAATGATACCTGTGCTTTAAGAAAGAAAAATATTACCTTTGAGACCTCCATATAGCTAGTTACAGTCTTCTTTTTTTTTTACATAAAGCTAGTTACAGTTACACCACCACAAGTTTTGATCCAAGAGAATTTCTCTACGAATAATCACATTGATTAAGCCCCTAAACATTTCAACTCAAATACGAAACAAACAAGCTGGCTGGATCAGCCAACCTCATCTGCCGACACAGGTGCTTCTTGGCTTTGTGTTCCTGCAGGTACATTTATATGATGCCTAAACCCAGCCGGTACAGCCTCTCCAGCGTCAGAACTTGCCGGCGGTTGCTCTAGCAACGACCCCCGGCAAGTTGGACAGGAGGAGTGTGACACCAACCATGTGTCTATGCACCTTACATGGAACCCATGGTTACATTTTGGCAAAACCCGGACTTTCTCTCCATCTGCAAACTCCCCAAGGCAAATAGCACAATCCGTGGCAATGACACGAATCCCCGCCGCCCCGTATATGATCACCGGAATCTGGCGCAATGCGCTCTTCTTAAGCCCTGTCACGGCTAGCCTGGCTGCAGTCTCGTCAGGAGTTTCAAAGGAAAATCTTCTGCTACAGCGAAGGGCACAGCGTACTATTGAGTTCAGCCCGAGTGCACATATTAATGCACAGAGAAGAGCTGCGAGGATGATGACCATGTTGGTGTCGAAATTGGCCTCATTGTTGAACCCACGGCCCCTGCTTCCATTTGATGGTTGTGAACTTGATTCCGGGTCGAGTAGTAACCGGTGTGGACGTTGATAGTGAGCTACCATTGCTATAACAAAGTTGATCAATACCTCAGAGGAACCAAAATACTCTGCGACTTATTACAGGCTCTTTTCTTGTTACACCTTCTTTGGCTAATGCTTTATGAAAATGGGATGGAGATTTCGTGGCTCCACTGCTTCTCCGAATCGAATCGGACCACGAAGGAAACTGAAAGTAAGGAGTTCATTTCCCCTGGGCACAGAGTGCCCTGGCTTCTTGTCTCCTTCAGCTTCTTCAGTTGTGTTTCTGTGACTGGTTAGTTAAGGACTCTGAGAGGCAATTTTACTTTATGTGGCTTTTGATGCTTCAGGCAATCAACATGAAAGAGTAATAGTAAGGAGGAATTTGTGTTTTCTTGCTTATATTGGCTATGAGGATACCACCTACCATATTAAAGACATAAGAAAAGGCTTATATTTAGTAACTGGGGCAATGAAAGGGAAGCTGATTGGTTTCTGGGACCAACTATTTCAACAAAATCAATGCAAACTTTTGGCCTCAGTATGAAAAAATGGATATCAAGAAAGACTATTATTTGGTCATACCTTGTTAAATTGTTGTTAACATTCAGCTGCAGGAAATGCTTGTAATTCACTAGAGGAGAGGATTGGTTCGCTTTGGGAGAAATAGAGAGAGATATTGGATGGCCTAGCTACTATATTTTGAAGACAAGTGCTTTCAGATTCACTCTTTAAGGTGTAGCAAAAGAAACAAGGGTGGAGATGGGGGAGAAGATAAAGAAGATGGTGTGTTTTTTAGTGTCTTTTCAGTTTCATTATTATTCGAGGGAAACGGCATATTGTAAAAGTTAAAAACATTTTAGAATCATGAAAAAATAAAGTGGCCTGGAATTTTTTATTCTTTTCTTAATGTGGCACCTGATCCCACATAAGCACTATATTAGTTGTTTAACATTATGCTTATTCCTGAGCACCAAATCCTTCTCCCACTCTAGTCTTTCATTTTCTAAGCACAGAAGGATAAGCTTAGTAAGAAGAGTTAAGAAAGTTTGATTCTAACACGATTTCCATAATCCAAGCTATGGCCAAAGTTACTATGCCATGCGTACTTGACATTGAATATAATGCCATACAAGTCCCTCAGTCTCTCTCCCTGTTTTTCTTTACCTGAAAACTGGAGAATATTTTGTCATAGAGGTAAATATGGGTTTTCTTTTTTACTTTCAACTCAGTCAGTGAATATAATTATTACATATAATATAAGTATCATATTATCATAAGATGGAGAATAATAAGGCTGTTTAGCAAAAGAAAAAATCAATTTGAGCATTCATTTAAACAATCGTCACCACGGTCATTTTCTCTTTAGTAATTTATTAGTTATGGGCATAATTGTTAAGCTCGGCTGCAAAAACTAGGGTACTACCCGCCGAACTGGTGCTCAGAGAGTAAGTCGGGCTAAAAACCATTCCGACGTTAATCCCAATTACCCTCGGTCGAACGCCTTAACACTTTAGCTATGCGAGGTCATGGCCTGCATGAGTTTAACAACGAATAATCATATTTTTCATTACAGTGTTTGTCGTCCAGAATATTTTTCATCTTTTCGTTGCAGCAACAAGTGTTAGCTTCCTCCAAACAACTCATCTCCATGATTTAAAATAAATAACTTGAGAGTATGGATAAAGTAGATTTTTATCCTTGTATTCGCCTCTAATTTTAAATGTGGTCATTGTATTCAATTTTCATGAATTTTAGTCCTTGTACTACAATATTTTCATTGAATTTAGAACTTTTAAGACACGTGACATCATTCAATTGGTCCAATTAAAATTCCACATGATGATTTAACTAATCAAATGATGACACGTGTCTAGAATGTTAGTGTAATATGCCCAAAAGCCAATCAATGGATGTTTATTTGTAATCATGTATACAGATTAAGGTTATTCGATAAATATCGTTTATGAGATAAACGCTTGCACATATTTATAACCCTAGAATATTTATATATTCTTAAATGTCCCTAGTCGATTATTATTATGGATGGGTTGTAATAATAAATTAAGACTAGCGTATGTTGAGAATTATATGAGATATGAATTCTACATACGGGTACAAGTTAGAGAACTTGTGGACTGGACCGACCCACATAAGAACGCAACATGGAACGTTATATGATTGTCATTAGCGGTTCTTATATGTATTGTCCTTAGACCTGTGATCATCAAGGTTCCCAACATATGAGACGTATACTTTGATGTTACTCTTGGCTATTTCGTAAATGAGTAGACTTAGTGTAATCATTGGGTATATGATAAATGTGTAGTGGGTTTTGTATGATCCAGAGGGGATTCGTCCAACCCATATAACGGATATATTATTGGATAGTTTCTTGATAGAGTTGAACCGGAAATGCATGGCCATGCTCGGATTATGATATGGTGATATCATAGGTATCCGTTTTAAGCGGTTAACTCGAGGATCAAGAAACCGAGATTGAACATATGCGAGATTGACATATTCCATGTCTCGTGTTTAATCTTGATAATGGGACGAAGGGACGATGACATGTTTCCGAGGCATATTGAATCAGTACTGATCTTGTCGTTCGGGTAGCAATGATGTGTTGCTAGACGTCGCTCTTTGCTTATAGTTGTAAAATGAGATTTTACAATTATTTTCGAACGTTACAAGTGCCTACAGGGTCACACACATAGAATCGTTGATTCAAGCAGGTGGTTGAACCGTGGTTGGACCATGGTTCGACCGGGTGTGGTTGGACCATGGTTCGACTGTGTTTAGACCAGGGTCATTTTGGGCTGGTTTGTTTCAGTTATTGACAGAATTATTGGACCAAATTAGTGCTGTGATGAGTATTTGTACATTAGTGGAGACATGGTTATGTGGAGACATAATCATAAAAGATAATGGGCCAATATGTTGGCCATTATCCCATTGTCTCTTAGCACTAATTGGGGGTAGAGTAATCAGATTACTCTTGACCCTTCTCACTCTATCTTGTATTCTGAATTCTAGATTTTTCAGAGCAAGAAACACACACACTTCTTCCTCTCTTCTTTGTGAAAGAAAGAGATACCATAAACACCACATACAGCTCCCGGAAATCCGTAGCTAGCACTACGGTTCGGGAGTGCTCGGGGGTTGGAAATCGTGAGACGATTCCGGCTTTTGATTGACGGTTCGTGTGGATACCGTAGAGGAGCAGGATATCCTTCCGGCTCTAGCTGATTCGGTTCATCAGTTGGGTGAAAAACCTCAACCGTTTCAGGTATGTTTGGTTTTGTTATTCGGTTTAGCTACCCTTCACTTAGATCCTCCATGTGTATCTGGTTTTTCCGCTGCGTATGTTAATTGCATTTGTTTGTCAATTTGCATGCCCAGATACTTACAGTGGTAGCGGAGCCTCTTGTGAAGTTCTAAACCGAATTGTGTATTCATATGTTATATGTGATATAGTATGAACATGCTAGTATATGTGATATGCTGAATTCATTTGTATATGTGATGTACTAAATGAGTTATTGAACATGTTGATGTTATGTTTTTGTTAAAAGTATTTTGACAACAAGCACTTGATTGGTATGAGATATCAATCAAGATGTTCATGGCAGTAAGTCGAAGAGTTCGACTAAGAAAAATCGAGTGTCGATTTTTGTATAGAACGATTGTCGTTCTAGTACAGCTAGGCCATAACATCGATGTTGGATCGATGTTAGCATGAAGTTTAGCCTTGGTCGAACCTTTACAACATCGATGTTGTGTGACCAACATCGATGTTCTGATGAAGTTTAGCCTCAGCCGAACGTTCACAACATCGATGTTGTGTGACCAACATCGATGTTCTCATGCAAAACTCTCAAAAATATCGATGTTTAAGAGTTAAACATCGATGTTATTTGAGCCCGGCCAAATTGGTTTGAGGTTCCAGAACTCTCATAACATCGATGTTCAAGATTCCAACATCAATGTTCTTGAGTTCCAGAAGTTCAAACATCGATGTTTAAAGTTCCAACATCGATGTTAAAATGCTACTGCCAAAATTCTGAACTTTCGGAATTCTCAAAACATCGATGTTGAAAAGTTGAACATCGATGTTATTGAGCTACTGCCAAATAGTTTGGAGTTCAAGTTACTCAAAAAATCGATGTTGAAGTGTTGAACATCGATGTTCTTGAGCCTTGGCCAAGTGGTTGGCGAGAATCAGATTCTCACAACATCGATGTTCACTGTTAGACATCGATGTTCACTTGTAATTTTGGTTTCCAAATTTACAAACATCAATATATGATTCATCAAGAACATGCATGTAATGTATTGGAATAATATGTTGATGAAAATATTAAGTTCTTCTTGTGTTGCCTTCCATGATAAGCACTCATCATTGCTTAGGTCAACACTTGGTAGGTTTTGCCAAAGCAAGGTGCCAATGTTTATCCTAGCAAGGTGCGACGCGATAATTGTAAAATCGGAACTGCTTATTATGGTGTTGAACTTAACTAGGTCATACTAATAGGATTAAGGACTTAGAGGCAAGGAGTTGAGCTAAGTCTATGAGATAGACAAGAACAAGTGTTGTTCACTCAACTATCCAAGAGTTACATGAGATGTAATTGACAAGAGTTGTCTACCTAAATAACTATGAAGTAAGCGATCAGCCAAAGCTGACTTATCTAGTAGTGAAATATGGATCTTGGCCTACTTATATGATTGTCTT
>JAKUCV010007226.1:21684-48858 GCA_028386065.3 Turnera subulata
ATAAACTCGGCCCTAAATCCGACAAGTGCCTCTTTGTAGGATACCCTAAGGAAACTAAAGGGTATTATTTCTACAATCCCACCGAGCACAAAGTGTTTGTTGCTCGGACTGCTATTTTTCTAGAAAGAGAATTTATTTCTAGAAGAATCAGTGGGAGGAAAATAGAACTCGAAGAAGTTCGAGACATTGAGGCTGAGATGGAACAAGGACAGGAGCCACAAGATGTTGTGGATGAGAATCCTGTGCCTGTAACATATGGACCGCGTAGATCGGGTAGGACTCGGTACGAGCCTGAGAGATATGGATTTCTCATGACTCATACTGGGGACGTGATGCTCATAGAAGAGGATGAGCCCACTTCCTATCAGCAGGCCATCACGGGTCCGGACTCTAAGAAGTGGCTGGAAGCTATGAATTCGGAAATGGAATCCATGTATCAAAACAAGGTATAGACCTTGGTTGATCCACCTGAAGGGGTAAAACCCATAGGGTGCAAGTGGGTCTTTAAGAAAAAGACCGACATGGATGGTAATGTGATTACCTATAAAGGGTGATTGGTGGCAAAAGGTTTTAAGCAAGTTCATGGTATTGGCTATGATGAAACTTTCTCACCAATTACCATGGTAAAATCTATTCGGATTCTATTGGCTATAGTGGCATACTATGATTATGAGATATGGAAAATGGATGTCAAAACCGCTTTCCTTAACGGAAATCTTTTAGAGGATGTGTACAAGACACAACCTGAAGGTTTTATCGATCTAGAGAATGCCAATATGGTATACAAGTTGCAGAGATCCACTTATGGATTGAAGCAAGCTTCTAGAAGTTGGAATCTTCATTTTAATGAAGTGATCAAAGAGTTTGGTTTCATTAAGAACGAAGATGAACCATGTATTTACAAGAAGGTTAGTGGGAGCATTATTGTTTTCTTGTTGTTGTATGTTGACGACATCCTACTCATTGGGAATGACATTCCGACACTACAGTCTGTAAAGGCTTGGTTAGGGAAGAATTTCTCAATGAAGGACTTAGGAGAAGCAACCTATGTGTTAGGCATAAAGATCTATAGAGATAGATCCAAAAGGCTTCTCGGGCTAAGTCAGAGTACATATATTGACAAGGTGCTAAAGAGGTTTAGCATGCAAGATTCCAAGAAAGGATTCTTGCCCTTGTCACATGACGTAGCTCTCTCAAAGAATCAATGTCCTAGTACGACTAAGGAGAGAGAGCGGATGAGTAAGATTCCTTATGCTTCTGCAATAGGATCTATCATGTATGCCATGCTATGTACTCGACCGGATGTCGCTTATGCTTTGAGTGTCATAAGCAGATACCAAGCTGATCCCGGTAAGAGTCACTGGATAGCAGTTAAGAACATCCTTAAGTACTTGAGAAGGACTAAGGATGCATTCCTGGTTTACGAAAGCGTGGATGAACTTGTTGTAAAGGGTTACACAGATGCTAGCTTCCAAACCGATAGGGATGATTTTAGATCACAGTCAGGTTATGTGTTTTGTCTTGGAGGTGGTGCTGTATGCTAGAAGAGTTCAAAGCAAGAGACAGTTGCCGATTCTACAACCGAGGCTGTGTATATTGCTGCCTCAGATACAGCGAAAGAGGCTGTTTGGATTAAGAAGTTCGTAACTGAACTTGGGGTCGTTCCGAGCATTGAGAGTCCGATTGAGCTCTATTGTGATAACAATGGGACAATCGCACAGGCTCAGGAACCTAGATACCACTAGAGATCCAAAAATATTCTCCGACGCTATCATCTTATTAGAGAGATCATAGATAGAGGCGATGTCAGACTGTGCAGAGTTCCATCAGAGAACAATGTAGCAGATCCGTTGACTAAGCCGCTCACACAACAGAAGCATGACGGTCATGCTGCGCCCACTGGTATTAGATACATGTATGATTGGCTTTAGTGCAAGTGGGAGATTGTTAGTGTAATATGCCCAAAAGCCAATCAATGGATGTTTATTTGTAATCATGTATACAGATTAAGGTTATTCGATAAATATCGTTTATGAGATAAACGCTTGCACATATTTATAACCCTAGAATATTTATATATTCTTAAATGTCCCTAGTCGATTATTATTATGGATGGGTTGTAATAATAAATTAAGACTAGCGTATGTTGAGAATTATATGAGATATGAATTCTACATACGGGTACAAGTTAGAAAACTTGAGGACTGGACCGACCCACATAAGAACGCTACATGGAACATTATATGATTGTCATTAGCGGTTCTTATATGTATTGTCCTTAGACCTATGATCATCAATGTTCCCAACATGTGAGTCGTATACTTTGATGTTACTCTTGGCTATTTCGTAAATGAGTCGACTTAGTGTAATCATTGGGTATATGATAAATGTGTAGTGGGTTTTGTATGATCCAGAGGGGATTCGTCCAACCCATATAACGGGTATATTATCGGATGATTTCTTGATAGAGTTGAACCGGAAATGCATGGCCATGCTCGGATTATGATATGGTGATATCATAGGTATTCGTTTTACGTGGTTAACTCGAGGATCAAGAAACCGAGATTGAACATATGCGAGATTGACATATTCCATGTCTCGTGTTTAATCTTGATAATGGGACGAAGGGACGATGACATGTTTCCGAGGCATATTGAATCAGTACTGATCTTGTCGTTCGAGTAGCAATGATGTGTTGCTAGACGCCGCTCTTTGCTTATAGTTGTAAAATGAGATTTTACAATTGTCGAACATTACAAGTGCCTACAGGGTCACACGCATAGAATCGTTGATTTGAGCAGGTGGTTGGACCAGGGTCGTTTTGGGCTGGTTTTGTTCAGTTATTGACAGAATTATTGGACCAAATTAGTGCTGTGATGAGTGTTTGTACATTAGTGGAGACATGGTTATGTGGAGACATAATCATAAAAGATAATGGGCCAATATGTTGGCCATTATCCCATTGTCTCTTAGCACTAATTGGGGGTATAGTAATCAGATTACTCTTGACCCTTCTCACTCTGTCTTGTATTCTGAATTCTGGGTTTTTCAGAGCAAGAAACACACACACTTCTTCCTCTCTTCTTTGTGAAAGAAAGAGATACCATAAACACCACATATAGCTCCTGAAATCCGTAGCTAGCACTACGGTTCGGGAGTGCTCGGGGGTTGGAAATCGTGAGACGATTCCGGCTTTCGATTGACGGTTCGTGTGGATACCGTAGAGGAGCAGGATATCCTTCCGGCTCTAGCTGATTCAGTTCATCAGTTGGGTGAAAGACCTCAACCGTTTCAGGTATGTTCATTGATTGATTATGGGGAACAGGAATGAGAGCCAAATTCCCTCATTGTAGGGAATGGGGACGAGGATGAGGGGACCTTTAGGCTATAGGGAAGGGTGGGAATTATTCTACATGCAAGATTCTTGTCCCGTTGCCATCCCTATTCATTGATTGATTGTACAAATCAAGTAACAAGCACCATGTAAAAAAAAATTATAAAACATAAAAAAAAGATTTCTTTCTAATTGGTCCATGTAAGCTCGTTGTGGATAGACCTCGCAATTCGTATTGATAGGTTGGTTTGGTGTCAGTAGTGACGGACCCAGGAAAGTATTCTTGGGGAGGCCAAAAAGGTAAAATAAAGTTGGGTGATTAGGATTTATAGCTAACTACTACTAGGATAAGCATAATTTTATATGAAGATATATACTAAAAATAGCTTATATTAGAAATTTTTGGGGGCCCAGGGTCCCACCTGCCCCCTTGTGTCCGCCCTTGGGTGTCAGGTTTTTCTATGCTAATCGATGCGTTTATTCATGAGATTAACAAAATACAGTAGAGGTCATTGAGACAATGATAATGATACTAACAATCAACACGAATAAACTGCAAAAAACAAAAGTTTATTGATAGAGAGGCAGGCATTGAACTAGTCAAAGATTTTGATAACTTCTTTCCGCTCTTTCAGTATATCCGGGGATGCTAAGATATTGCAGTAAGAATAAGGGAACTCTGGTTGAAGTGCCTTCAGCCACCACGGCACCCTTGCCACTGTAAGGTAGAATAAAACATCCTATACAATCACTTATATCATTGAAAACTAACTTATTTCTGACCGTCCAATTGGACCACCAAACAGCCTGACGAAATAGCGTCGAAGTTGTCCTTCTTGTGATCGGGTTCGTTTCAGGTGACTAGGTAAGCGAATTTTGATTCCTCAACCTGAGCTCGACCCATTTAATAATCGTGTCGAATCTTGTCAGCCTGTTTATAATCGTGTCAGGTTCAGGTTAAAATATTAAATCTAGCGTGTCCACATGTCAGTTTGGAATTTGTCTATGTTGAATTAGATTTTCTAATATGCTAAATAAAATTATAAACTGTAGGAACATAATGCAATAATATTTTAAACCTTGTATAAAAATATTTTTAAATAACTTCAATAACTTCGAAATCACTGGTGTATTAAATCATTAAAATATATAAGCCTTAAAAATAATCTAATCATAAATAGATACCTATCGGGTTAGCGGTTGGATCTAACTTGCTAATTTTGGCATTGTATGGGTCAACCTCTTTAACTCAACGAGTTGAAAGTCTTTGAGTTATACCTATTTAATCTGACCGAAAAACGACATCGTTCTCCCAGCTTTTCATTTTGTCCAATGTTTCTTCGGAGTTGAATAAACAGAAAAGAAAAAAAGAGGGAAAAAGGAGAAAGTCCCCTTCCCTCTCTCTTCCCCGCTCTCACCCCCTCACGCCACGAGCCATGTGAGCTTCCCATGAAAATGTAACCAAAAGTTGATTAGCAAGCAAGCCACCCAAAGAGGAGGCGGCGGAGACCCAAAAACACCCAAATCTCCTCCTTTCCTCTCCTCTCCTCTCTTCTCTTCCCTGGAAAAAAAAAAAAAAACCAACCAAAATACCGAATTCCGACAAAACAAAACTAACACATAAGACCTTAAAACAAACAAACAAAAAAAAAGAGCAAGAATTGTGTCTTTATATAAACACACACAAATGCAAGATCCGACCAACAACCTGGAAACCCAGGCATTCACTTTCCGTGGTGGCTCCGGCGGCGGCGGCGGCCACCACCGCCGGGCCCACTCCGAGGTCCATTTCCGGATCCCGGAGGATCTGGATCTGGGGCCCGACCCGTTCGAGGGCCCATCCGGGAGCTCCTTCGACGAAGATGACCTCTTCTGCACTTACATGGACATTGAGAAGCTGGGATCCAGACCCGAAGAAGAAGGGGGGATGATGAAACCCGACAATGCCGGGGGAACCGGGTCGGGCAATGAGGAGGCCGGAGCCGAGAAGGAGATGAGGAATGCCGCGCGCCCGAGGCATAGGTACAGCAATTCCGTTGATGGGTCTTCATCGTTGGAGTCTATTGAGGCCAAGAAGGCCATGGCCCCTGATAAACTTGCAGAACTCTGGACTCTTGACCCCAAACGGGCTAAAAGGTGAAAACTTTTCCATCTCCCTCTGCACATAAATGTGGTTTGAATTTGTAGTGGAAAATTGATTGTGTACCTGATGTGTTGTGATTTGATTTGAGATTCTGGACAAAAAAAAAAAGGATTGTATGCTCTTGTCCATATGAGAATGTGAGTAAAAATGAATTCTTTCATTTGTTATCTGATTAGTTAAGAATAATTATGCAGGATTATTGCCAATAGGCAGTCTGCTGCCCGGTCAAAAGAGAGGAAAGCCCGGTATATAACAGAACTTGAAAGAAAAGTGCAGACCCTTCAGACAGAAGCTACTACTCTTTCGGCACAGCTCACACTATTCCAGGTTGCAATAACTTTAAATTTCCAGATTTAAGGCCCAATTCTCATAATTCTGTGATCCTTATTGGTGGTTATGTACTCATATCTCTGTTAGACCAATGAATTAGAGCTCCTGATATTCTGAAAGTGCCTTGTATTTATGTTGTTGTTGTGTGTCTTTTCAGAGAGATACAACAGATTTGAGTACTGAGAATACAGAGCTTAAGATTCGCTTGCAAGCTATGGAACAGCAGGCTCAGTTACGTGATGGTATATTTCATCCTTCCTCGATCTGCTTTGAAATTTGTTTCCCTGTTTACTTTTGAATGCAGTTACCCGTAAGCATATCTAAGGAATTTCCACTCTGTATGCTCTTGAACAGTCCAAGCAGTGGCATTGATGTCATATGAAATTTGGAGATTGTTGTGCAATAATTGTGGCACTTGTAACTGTGGCTTTAGTATATCCTAATAAGTTAGAATGTTTGTAAGTTTTCAATTCATCCACCACCCTGCCTCAAGTTTGCAATAACTTTTGCTAGTCCCTAGTTTTGGTTACTTTGTAGCCAACTTTTGTGGTTCTCACCACTATATACCATGGAACAATGATCATTGTCCAACTGTCGCATATTTCCTCTCTTACAACTTTTTCTTTTTAACTGTGTGTTGGCCTTTTTCTTTTGTACACAGCTTTGAATGAAGCGTTAAAGAAGGAAGTAGAGAGACTAAAGATTGCCACCGGAGAAATGATGACACCAACTGAGAGCTATAATTTGGGAATGCACCACTTTCCATACAATCAATCTCCATACTTCCCACCCCAGCCACAACCTAGGCCAGCTGATACCCATAACATGCGGATGCCGCAATTTCACCAGTTCCAGTCTAACATGTCCATGCCTCATCAACCCGTGGTCAACACATGCCATTCAAATGCTTTCTCGGGTATGTTACAACAGGATCCCCTGACGCAATTGCAAGGCCTAGATATCAGTAACAGAAGCACTCTTCTAGTTAAATCAGAGGGCCCCTCGCTTTCTGCCAGCGAAAGCAGCAGTGTATCATGAACTTTTACTGATCTACCGTTTACCCCCATGGTATTGCTTGAAGTGTCTATAGACTGACCATATTGACGTCCCAAGGTATTATTTCATTTGATTTTCATTCTTTAATTGTGAGTGGCATAGTTCTGTTAACTTCATCAGTTTTTGAGGTATTCATGAGGTTTTCTGTTTAAATTAAAAGAAAAAAAGAAATTAATTTGGACAGCAATCATCCTGGGGTAGATAGTTGTTTTGTTGCAAAAATGTATGTTTCTGTTGTAACCCATTAGGTTCCATTGTTTGTTGTTGTAATTTGTATTACTGGGCGGAAAGGATTATTTGTTTTACTGATTCTTGTTGTGGATGACTTTCCTCTTGCCTTTTGCTGGTTGGTAATTGTCATTTTAGATGGGAATTCTCTCATGCCCCACAGTGTAACAAATCATCAGGTACTTGTGTTGTGAATGCATGGCCACTGTGATCATTTTGACTGGGGTACAGTCTTGTACTTCAAACCAGGAACAAGTACACAGACAGATTGCATTATATAAACCTTTTTAATGATGAGTTTTGCTTTTTGAGTAGGTCCTTCTAACTTTTGAAAGATTATTTTCATTTTCATTATTTGGCACTAAATTTTGGTCATTACTGCTGCGCCAAATAATTTGTATTAGCCATTCGATAGCGGAGGGATTGAAGGTAGATTGATCTCCTTAAAAGGGAGCTAAGCCTTTCTTCTTCTTCTTTTTTTTTTTTTTGTTTTAAACAAGAAGTTAGCGCGATATTAAGATTATGGGCTGAAAACCCACCAAATAGTACATAGTGAATCCAAGGCGACAATTAGTCTACAACCAACCCAGGCAAATAAGTATAAGACATAAGCATGAGACGGCCAAAGCCATTATGATAAACTAAAGTTCCATAATTGTTCAGGGCCTTCAGGCATTTGCAAGGATAGAACACCAAAACAATAGCTGAGCTTGGTTGTGGCGGTAAGTGCCACCGGACGGGGATGGGAAAGCGATCTTCTCAAAGAAGTTTTCTGCATTGGCAGAAAGCACCGTCCAGCGGCACACGGTGTGGTACTTCGAATTTCCTTTCCCACTATCAACGTTGCCCTCATCCATGGCCCAAAGCTATCGATACCCACATTCACCCTTGGTTTTTCCTTACAAGTAATCGCATGTAATCCAAAAGCCCACATCGATAATAGAAATCTTCAAGCTTTTCATATCTAAACCGCACTCAATTCATACTCCCCCAGGCCATCTCTAATTTTAATACGGTCTTGACAGAAACAAACAACAACTGAATCCCAAGTTTTTCAACACGCCATAAAGAGAGAAAGATAGAAAACATGGCTAAAAGCATGCTTCTCAACTGCCATGTTTTCTATCTCTATAAATGGGGCACTTTGTGGCTATTTCCAAGGAGGAAGGGTATGTAATGTGACAAGGCATTCCCCTTTCGCCCTACTTATTCGTAATCTCAATGGAGGTGCTTTCCTGCTTGCTTTCAAAGGCTGCTATGGATCACTCCCTCCCATTTCATCCTAAGTGCCAGCGAGTCCAGCTTAATCATCTCTGTTCCGCTGATGACTTGATGGTATTTTCTGATGGAAGTCTTCAGGCTGCTGCTACTATTACCCGTCTATTCAAGGAGTTTTATCTCCTCTCGGGTCTTCAATTCAATCCAGTGAAAAGTGAAGTGTTCTTTGCAGGATTGTCTGAAGAACAGGAGCAGCAATTTCTCTGTATTTGTGGTTTTAAAAAAAGACAATCTGCCAGTTAGATACCTTGGTGTACCTCTAATATCTGGCCGCCTTACATACGCTTACTCCCAACCTCTAATCGACAAAATCACAACTCGTATTCAATCCTGGAGTTCTAAATACCTTTCCTTTGCTGGAAAGTTACAGCTAGTGATGCCCGTTTTGTTTAGTAAGCAAAACTACTGGACAAGCATCTTTATTCTGCCGACAAAGGTTATAAAAGAGGTAGAGAGATTGTGTGCAGCTTTCCTTTAGTCTGGAAACTCAGAGAATGCTAAGAAAGCAAAAGTAGCTTGGACTGATCTTACATTGCCAAAGCAGGAATGGGGTTTAGGCCGGAAGAAAATGAAAGATTGGAATCAAGCAAACATTGCCCACCATCTATGGAACTTAATGCTTTGTGCAGGTTCTTTATGGGTTGCTAGGGTGTCTACCTATATTCTCAAAGGTCGAAGCCTTTGGAGTTTGCCTACTCCATCAAACTTCTCCTGGGTGTCTACCTATATTCTCAAAGGTCGAAGCCTTTGGAGTTTGCCTACTCCATCAAACTTCTCCTGGAGTATTCATAAGATTTTTAAACTCATATTTACTTTCTCTGCAACAATTATGCATTCTATTGGCAATGGTGAACAAACTTATTTTTGGTGGGATAATTGGCATCTAAGGGGCCCTCTTCACTCTCTAGTTCGTGCAATACAAATTTCCAGAACCAAAATCCCACTTCAAGCTAAAGTTAAAATGCTTATTTTTGATTATTCCTAGAGATGTCCAGTCAGTCGATTGCCATTAATTTCCCAACTTAAACAAGAAGCTGAAAGCTCTATCACCCCTTCTTCTAGTGATGATCAAGTTTTCTGGAGTCTCTCCCCTTCTGAAAAATTCACTATCCGAAGTGCTTGGCAGTTTATTCGAGTTCAAAAACCTAGAGTTGATTGGTTCAAGCTGCTATGGACTGCTGGATTTATACCTAAACATAGCTTTATCTCTTGGCTTGCAATCCTGGATAGACTTTCAACACGTAAAAGATTACAAAACTGGGGAGTGATATCGGATGCAAGCTGCCTTTTGTGTTCTCAAGCTGAAGAAACCCGAGACCACTTATTCTTTGAATGTAGCTTCTCTGCTGCAGTTTGGACTCGATTGCTTACACTATGTAATGCATCAAGAAATGTTGACTCCTGGAATGCTGAATTCTGTTGGGCTAAGCAATATTTACAGAAGAAAACTATTCAAGCACTAATATTGCGACTTGCTTGGTGTGCAACCATCTACCATCTATGGCGTGAAAGAAATGCAAGATTTCATACTCACTGTTCTCGGCCTCCTGAAGCTATATTAGCTCTGATCTGAAACTACGTTTTTGTAGCTTATCAAATCTGAAACCCAGAACTCTTACTGTAAAATTGCAACAACTATGCTCCTTTTGGGGCATTAGATTTTTACAGTCTTCTAGCATTAGATGAGTTGTGTTTTGTAAGCTTTCATGCTATTTGTTTTTTACTTTACATATGTAACTCATTGTTAGGGTCCTCCTAACCAAGTTTATACAATGAGAAATTGATTTGATTCTAAAAAAAAAAAAAAAAGAGGGAGGCCGTGGATTTGTACCATGAAAGCAGAGGTGCTGAAGTCAGTTTGTTCCAAAGCAAGGTTGGAGGGCCATTCCTTCACGATCAAGAGCTGCACGGAGACGGACCAAGGGGGCTTGCTTCAACACCTTCTTCTTGTCATGTTCATATTGAAAACCAAACAAGCATGTTGTAAATAAATTAAGGTGAATGCCATTGTTATCATCTAGTAAAACTCATTTTTACCATACCCAATTTACCTGCGGTAAATTCTTTACCCACACACCCATTTTTCACATGGTTTTCATTCATCTACCTATCTACCACAATTGTCATCATCTTCACTACCTAAATTCATGTGATTTTAATTCTTATAATCCAACCTAACTTTTTTTTTTATTCTCCCATTTTTACATATAAATACCCCCTTTATTTCCATACACATACACTTACATCCTACCATAAACTTCACTCTCTTCTCATTTCCATATACCTCTCTTCTCCATCTCCCTCCTTCTATATTTTATTATTCTCCATTATTATTATTATTATCAAAGTTATATTATTACCATCAAGGTTGTATTACTTTCATCAAGGTTGTATTACTTTCATCAAGGTTGTATTATTACCTTGATCAAGCTTGTATTATTCCATCATGAAGTGAAGTTCATCCCCCAATTTTATAACACGTTATCAGCACGAGTCTCTAGCCAGATAAGGTACTTATTTCTAAACTTTTCTTATTACTACTTTCATCTTTTCTATATATATTACATGTTCTATATTATTACTTTATTAATATTGCTGAAAGATTTATCGAGTAAACGTATATATATTACATATTCTATATTATTATTGTTTTACTGCTCTTTATATTTACTTTATATCTTTTGTTATTATTATTGTATTATGGTCAACATTATAAAACTTGAATTTGAGGCCCTCGACATTTCCGGAAGAAATTTTTCATGGGCATTAGATGCTAATGGTCTGAGAGATACCATTAAAGAAAGAAAAAAAGCATCTACTTTAAAGAAGGCGAAAGCTATAATTTTTCTTCGCCACCATCTTCATGACAGTCTAAAGACTGAACATTTTACTGTCAAAGATCCTGCAGATCTTTGGAAGAATTTAAAAGAAATGTATAACCACCAGAAGATGGTTATTCTCCCAAAAAGCTCATTGTGAGTGTATTCATCTGTGGTTCTAAGATTTTAAATCTGTGCACGAATATAATTCAGTTATGTTTCAAATAAGTACTTAGATGAACTTATATGGAGAAAATATTAGTGATGTTGATATGTTAGAAAAAAAATATATTCTTCATTTTTCATACATCAAATGTGCTCCTACAGCAGCAATATCGTGAAGAAGATTTCACAAAATTGTTATATTTACTTTCATGCCTCATTGTGGTTGAATAAAATAAAGGGCTATTAATGAAAAATTATGAAACCCATTCAACTAGCTCTGCTCCATTCCTTGAAGCGAATGCGACTGTATATGATAATTTTTGTCATGGCTATGGACATGCAATTGGTCACAAACAGGTCTTATAGCAAGGCATCTAGTAAAAATTTATCAAGTGTCCCTAAAGGACAAATCTAATATTATTGAAACCAACTTTGTTCAAGATGATGACCATGATATTAACTTCCAGATAGATTAATTTCAGGATATTGTTATTTATCTTGCTTATCCTGAAGGTGCAAGCGAATATATATTTTAAGATAAAAGTACAAAATTAAATTTATTTTATGTTTAGTTTCATCATTTTATTGTATTTTATTTATCGTATATTTTACTTTTACTTATATTTATTCTATAATATATTGTATCTATTAAATTTTTAATGTGAATATGAAACTATGATTTCTATAATAATGACTCTGCATTTGTCCTGGAGACAATGCAATAACAGATTCCAAACAGAAAATTTTTGTAAGTAGCATATGATAGCACAATCTCAAAAAAAGAGAATGGAAGAAGATTCATATGCTCTGGAAGAGCACAAGTTATATTATGCTCTAAGAAGAGTATATATTTAAGCTCCGAAAGAGCACAAGTTTTATTATAGATTAATATGCTCCGAAAGAGCAAATGTTTACGCTCTTGAAGAGCATGAATTTTATTATACTCCTGAAGAGCAAAAAAATCCTACTTATAATAATAAAAGGATATTTTATTCACGTCTCAAAGGAATTTATTAATATTTAAACGGATATTACATTGAGACAATAAGTAAAAAAAAAAAAAGGTGTCTGAATTTCTCTATATTAAAAAGGCTACTGCTGCAGGTAACAAACAATTTGTGAAAAGATTACCTGCGTTATCTTTTAGATTTTACTATATAAATATTCGAGTAATTGAAAGTTATCATATCCAGCAGAAGCTGACGTGTACTAGCCTTAAGCTAGTAAATAAGTTTTTCAAAATTATTAAAATACATAGTTTGCTCAGCCTGAAGCTGACACCAACTCGAAGTTAGTTCATAGATTTCTCGTTTGGCATGACCGGTTGGGCCATCTCGGATCAATAATGATGCATAGAGTTATTGAAAATTTATCTAGTCATTCATTGAAAAACCAGAAGTTTTTACAATCAATGAATTTCCATATGTTTGCTTGCTGCGGAGGAAAATTAATTATTCGGCCTTCCTATGATGAGATTGGCTTAGAATCACCAGTAAGTTTGGAAATAATTCAAGGACATGTACGCGGACTAGTAAATCCATCATCTTGACCATCTAGGTAATTTTATAGTTTTAATCGATGCATCGACTAGATGGTCTATTGTGTACTTATTAGATGCAATTTGGCCTTTTGCGCGCTTATTTTAATAATTAAGCCAATTGCGGGTACATTTCCCTAATTATTTTATAAGACTATATGTCTTGATAATACTGGTGTATTCCTTCAATAGTAAATGTATATCATTGAAAATAATAGTTGAACATCCTGTAGCTTATGTTCATACCCAAAACGATCTGGGTGTATCGTTTATAGAATATTTCCAATTGATTGCAAGACTATTGCTAATGAGAAATTACTGCTTGGGAACATGCTATTTTATATGCAGCAGCACTTGTACGCATCAGGCCAACAAGTTATCATAAGATCTCCCTATTCAATTGGTTTATGGTCACGAACCTAATATCTCCCATCTTCGGACTTTTGATTTGATAAAAATGTTTACCCAACGTGAGGGGGAGAAAATAAGCAGCTGGATCAAGAGATTATTAAAATGCTATATCAATATCTAGTTTTGATCCTCAAACAAATTAGTGTGAACCTGAGGTTCAAAGGAAGATTCATTGCAAAAATTTAGTAAATCAATTGCCAGACATATTTATTGATTTAAATAGAGTGACCAAATCATATATACCAGCTGCAAATGCTTCTGTTCGAATTGATGTTCCTTAAGAACAATTAAAGAATGCAAATGAATCTAGAGTACGCCAGAAGCGTGGAATACCACTCGGTTCCAAAGATAAAAGTTCTTGATAGAAAAATAAAAGGAGCAAAGATACAAGATGGCCCTAACGAGAAAATAAGACCTCCAGTAGAGGTTTAAATTAAAAATTCTCAAAAAGAAGAAAGTCCTCCAGAAGTGGTTTCTGACACAATTGATAAAGTTCTAGAAGTAACTCAGGTACCTGAAATAAATGAAAATGATGAAATATCGATCAATTATACTGTGTCAGGAACAAGATGGAACCGACATGAAATAACCGTCGATGGAATCTTGCATATAATATAGAGCTAAATATTATGAAAGGAAATGAGGATCATAAGCCAAAATCAATTGATGAATGCCGGCGGAGAAATGATTGGCCAAAATTAAGAGAAAAAAATTAAGGCTGAGTTAGACTCTCTATGAAATGAGAGTTTTTCGGACCTGTAGTCCGTACATCAGATGATGTAAAATCGGTCTGTTATAAATAGGTATTTGTGCAAAAAAATAAAATGAAATTGTCAGATATAAAGCACAGTTTATAGCACAAGGTTTTACCCAACGACCTGGTATTAATTATGAGGAGATATACTCCCCTGTGGTGGATGCAATTATTTTCAGTATTTGATAAGTCTGGCAATATATGAAAAACTAGAAATGCATCTAAGGATGCGGTTACAGCCTATTTCTATGGATCCATAAGTTGTGACATATGCATGAGAATCCTTGAAGGATTCATGTTGCCTGAAGTAACTAATTCCTGGGATATGTATATTCAATTAAACTAAATTAATTTTTGCATGGTTTGAATCAATTTGGATATGTGTAGTATAATTATTCTTGCAAATATGCTCTATGTGTTTTATTTAATCAGTATATGTGTGAATTTATTATTATTGTTGCTTATGTTTATGATTTAGATCTATATGTAATTTTTTCATTATTGTTGTGATCTAAATACTAATGGAACTCCTGAAGAGGTTTCCAAATCCATGTTATATTTAAGGAAAAAGTTTGAGATGAAAAATTTAAGTACCACATCACAGTGCAATTTATTTTGCTAGTAACATAAAGGCTGAAGCTTTTGCTATAAATTTATTTGCAAAATATAATTTTGCTCTAATGTATTTATATTGGAATATAATATATAAATACATATTCCATTATCTTCAAATATAATGGACATGGATTTATTTTAACCTTGTGAGTTCAAGAAGAATATAGATTGTTTTGCAGATGCAGGTCATATATTTGATCCACATAGAGTACAGGCACATACATGAAGTATCATGAGGATCAGAAAACAAAGTACCGTTGCTGCCTCTTCAAATAATGGAGAAATTGTGTTCATACATGATGTTAGCCGAAAATGTATTTGGCTAAGATCGATGATGCAACATAGTCAAGATTCATATAGATTAGTTAGCAAGGAAGATATTCCAACAGTAATTTATGAAGATAGTACTAACCGCATTGCCCAATTGGAAGGAGGATACATCAAAGATTCGTTCAAGTAACAATCTGGCAGAAATATTTACAAAATCAGTTTCCACTACAACTTTTGAAAAGTTGATAAGGAAGACTGATTCATGGAGGGTTGGAGATATCAAGGGATGCCAAAATCAGGGGGAGTAGAATACGCACTGCACTCTTTTTTCCTTCACCAAGTTTTTATCCCACTGGGTTTTTCTTGGTAAGATTTTTAACGAGGCAGTCCTTCCCAAGCGTATTCTATCTAAAGTACAATGACATTCAAGGGGGAGTGTTGTAAATAAATTATGGTGAATGTTATTGTTACCATCAAATAAAATTCATTTTTACCATACCCTATTTACCTGCGGTAAATTCGTTGCCCACACACCCATTTTTCACATGGTTTTTATTCATCTACCTATCTACCACAATTGTCATCATCTTTACTACCTAAATCCATGTGATTTTAATTCTTATAATCTAACCTGACTTATTTATTTTTATCCTCCCATTTTTACCTATGAATACCCATTTTCATTTCCATATACATACACTTACATTCCACCATAAACTTCACTCTCTTCTCATTTCCATATATCTCTCTTCTCCATCTCCCTCCATCTATATTTTATTACTCTCCATTATCATTATTATCAAAGTTGTATTATTACCATTAAAGTTGTAGTACTTTCATCAAGGTTGTATTATTACCTTAATTAAACTTATATTATTCCATCATGAAGTGGAGTTCATCTCCTAATTTTATAACAAAACATAAGTTGTTACCTTTTTCAATTACTCTAAAAGTTCCATTGCAAAACCATTGTATTTTGTTTGACTTGAGCCGGAGATATACAGCGATTGGGTATGATCTTAACCGCAAGAAAGGTCTTGGAGATCATCGAGCCCAAAGTCCTGCAGGTATTGGACACTTTACTCCTTACAATCCAAGCCAACAATCATTGGTGGTTACCATGATGGTTTTAATTTAACGGATTAAATATGGGCATAATACATATTACACACCAATTTATATGTTTTGGTCAATTTGTTTCATGAATTTGTAATTGGGTTAATTTAAAGTATGAGTTTTCATAATTGGGTTAATTTGATATATCAATTTTTAAAATTGGGTCAATTTAGTGATAGTGGTCAAAATTGAAAGGAATAACTATTTCCCAAGTCCTAAACCTCTCTATTTTTTGCAACTAAGTCCTGTAATTTTAAAAAATTCTATTTTAGTCATATTTTTTTATTTACATTTTACCTCCTCAAATTTTAGATTCAAAGCAAAAAAATCCCTAAAGAAAAAAAATAAAATAGAAATATCATAAAATTTTGTTTTTTAAAAATAAATACTAAACCTAAAAATAGTAAATCTAAAATCATAAAAGTTATAAAATATTTAAACCATAAATCATAAAATTTTAAAGTCTTAAAGCCTAAAATGCTAAATCACAAACCTTAAAATTTTAAACCCAAAACCCTAAAAACCTAAAATCCAAAATCCTAAACCATAAAACCTTTAAACCATAAACCTTAAGCCCTAAAAGCTTAAAACATTAAACACTAAAATCTTAAATTCTAAAACCTAAACCCTAAACATTAAATACTAAAATTTCATATCATAAAACTTAAACTCTAAAACCCTAACCCTAAACCTTAACCTATAAAGCCTAAAATACTAACCCTAAAATCTTAAATTTTAAACCTAAAACACTAAATCGTAAATCCTAAACTCCAAAACCCTAAAACCTTAAATATTAAAGCCATAAAATATTAAACCTTAAATCCTAAAAAATAAAAGACCTCAAACCTTAAATCCTAAAATTAAATCTTTGACATTAAAATCCTAATTCTTTAAATTTTTAATCTTAAACATTAAACCCTAAACTCAAAATTTTTAAACCCTAAAACTATAAAACTTAAAATACTAAACTAAAACCCTAAATTCTAAACCTTAAAATCCTAATATTTCAGACCCTAAATACCTAAATCCTAAAATTCTAAATCTTAAATTATAAAGCCTCAAATATAAGATTCCTAAAGCTAAATTTAGAATTTTAAAATTTAAAGGCTATTAGGGTTTATGATTTAAGGTTTTAGGATTTAGAATTTTTAAATTTTTAGGATTTAGGCTTTTGAGATTTTAGTTTTTTCAGGATTTAGAGTTTAATATTTTAGGATTTTAATATTTAGAATTTAGAATTTTAGATTTTTAGGGTTGAAGGTTTAAATTTTTAAGATTTAAAATTTAGCATATTAGGGTTTGAAATTTTAAAATTTTATGATTTATAGTTTAGAGATTTTAGAACTTTTATGATTTTAGATTTACGATTTTTATATTTTTAGGTTTAATATTTTTCTAAAAAGAAGTTTATGATATTTCTATTTTATTTTTTTTATTTAGGGAGGTTTTTGCTTTGAATCTAAAGTTTAAGGAGTTAAAATATAATTAATCCACTTAAAAAGTTAGATTTAACGGAAAGACTTGACAGAAATTAGGTTTACGACTTGCTTGCTGTAACTAATAAAGGAATATGACTCAAATGGGATTTTTAAAAGTTACAAGACTTTATCGCAAAAAATTGAGAGGTTTAGAACTTGGGAAATAATTATCCCTTCCAATTTTGACCATTACAACTAAATTGACCCTATTTTGAAAATTGATGTATTAAATTGACCCATTTATGAAAACTCATATATTAAATTAAGCCAATTATAAATTCATGTATAAAAATGACCAAAATATACAAATTGGGTATCATGCCGGCATAATGCCCAAATTTATACACCAATTTGTAAATTTTGGTCAATTTCATACATGAATTTGTAATTGGGTCAATTTAATGTATAAATTTTCACAATTGGTCATACTGGTCAAAATTGGAGGGGATAACTATTTCCCAAGTCCTAAACCTTTCTGTTTTTCACAACTAAGTCCAGTACCTTTTAAAAAGCTCAATTCTGTGAGTTGAATCATGAAGTTTTATTGACTAGAAAGGGCAATCCTCCAATTTTCAAATAGAAAGGGCAAGACCTCTGGAGTGCAGCAGGATAGTGGTCGAGTCTGACTCCCACATCCTTAAATGGGATGGAAACAAAAGCGCAGTTCAAAATAAGATTTGAAATAGAACGTTGGAAATCAAACTTTTCTGTGGAAAAGAGAATGAACTTAGCAACATATTTACGTTCCTTCACAGTCCACCCAGCAATCCCTGATGTTTGGTGAAAGACATACTTTGTGAGGAGATATACAATAAGAAAACACAGTCGAACGGGGTGGTAATAATTGATATCACAAGTACGTACAACTTGGGACAACAAAGATCCTTCAAGTTGGGGCATATGCAAAAAGCTAACGGTACAAAGACTAATGAGAACAATGTTAGCAAGTTCATAAAAAGACTACAAAGATGCAGTTTGATGCTAATTCAATTCATTCACTAAATTATTTCACCTCCCACATCTCTTACCATTTTCAGCAGAACCTAGTAGTTTTTTCAACAGGAGATTGTCATCACAAGATGAAAGACGTCCTTCTATGCTTTCATAATCCTAATCCCGTTCCAAAAAAGTTCACTCTGGAATTGAAATTGGGGAAAGGACTTTGCAGGTCCTGAACCTTTCCGCATTTCAATACATTCACTTAATTATTTCACCTCCCGCATTTCCATCATTTTCAGCAGAACCTAGTAGTTTTTTCAACAGGAGATTGTCATCAATAGATGAAAGAAGTACTACCATCTCCGTCGTAGTGGCATCTGCTGAGAATCCACGATCTACCATTTCATTGATGAGTTGAACTGCCCTTGATATATTCTTCTCTCGAAGCAATCCTTGTATCATCACGTTGTAGCAGCAACTACTCAGTGAGTAACCATCCTTTTCCAATTTTCTAAAAAGTTTATATGCTTCATCGAGAAATCCTTCCTTGCAAAGTCCATTGATCATTATACTACATATCCTGGCATCTGGTTGCAAGCCTTTCAGAGGCAGAGATTTGAACAGTTCCCTTGCATGTTTAATCTTTCCAGAATTGCACATGCCACGAATGAGGATAGTATATATCACTATGTCAGGCTTCACTGAATGCTTATTCATAGTTTGAAAAAGTGTTAATGCCTCATCGACGCGGCCCTGCATGCATAAACCATCTAGGATAGTGGCATAAGTAACTAAATCCGGGGTTGGGCCATTTGCATTCATGTCCATGAAAAGCTGCTCGGCTGCACTATGTCTCCCTGCATGTGATAAGCCACCTAAGAGAGTAGTGCAAGTAACAGTGTCGGGAACCAAACCTTTATCAGACATTTCATCAAAAAGCTGTTTAGCCTCATCTACCTTACGTATCTTGCAGAACCCGTTAATCAACATGCTGTAACTATAAACATCTGGTCTGCAACCTTTTTCCATCATCACATCAAACACTTGTCTAGCTTTATCCATTTCCTTCCGTAAACAATATCCATCCATCAGTGAATTGTACGTGATGACATTAGGCTGTATACCCCACTGAGCCATTGTTTTGAGCAAAGCATGAGCCTCTGGAGCCAAGCCGTCTTTGCAGAGAGCATCAACCAACATACTGAAGGTGAAGACTGTAGGTGCAATGTTCAAAGCCAACATTTCAGAGAGCAAAGTGGAAGCTTGTTTCCATTGCCTGGAATTGCAAAGACCATGAATTAAGGAGTTGTAAGTGATAACGGTCGGTGAAATCCCTTTGTTTGTCATTTTGGAGAAGAGATCCAAAGCCTCGGAAACTTGCCCATTCTTGCAAAGGCCATCAATGACCGTGCTGTAGGTCACTACATTTGGATGGCAACCTACTTCTTCCATTCTTCGCAGCAAACCAACAGCCACATTGGTTTTCCCAATCTTGCACATGCCATGTACTATAGTAGTATAAGTTATTGCATCGGGTTGGCAGCCATTGGCAACCATTTCGTCAAACAACTCCACTGCCTGTGCGATTTTATCGGCCTTGCAAAGCCCATTAATCAAGGTGCCAAACGTAACAGTAGAGGGTTCCAAACCCAGTTTAATGATTCTACCAAAAACAGAGAACCCAATATCGACGCGACGCAAATGGCAGAAGCAATTAGCCAAAATGTTGAGGGTGTAAACATTTTGAGAAATGCCATGCAAATCCATTTGTTTGGACAGAGCGATCACCGCCTCATAATGTTCCATTCGGACAAGAGAAGCCAACAATTGACTGAATTGCACAATGGAAGGCGAAGGGTTCTTATGAAGCATCCTATGGAAGGAAGCCAGAGCATCATCGAGGCTAACGTAAGTGGGCTGGGATTTGGGTTTGTGTCTACTGTCACTAGTCGTCCAATTACTGTAAGCACGAAGACAGGAGGCAGAAGACTTACCGGTGAAGGTGAAGGAGAAGGGCGAGGAAAGAAGGGATCTTGAAGGAGATGGGTTTAGCATCATAATAACATTAATCCTACCCATCAGCAGCTGGCGAAGAACAGAAACCCCAAGTGGACGCTTTTCAATGACTCTGTACTCGGCTTTTTGTGATCATTCAGTATTCTGCTTCTGCGTTTTGCACAACAGTGCAATTACAAATTATGCCAGAGGACTAACACACTTTGTTTAACTATCTATGTGTACAGTACAGTCATATTGATATTGTGCATGGACATCCTCACTCATCGGCTGGTGAGTGGTGAAGAACAAAACCCCCCAAACCAAAGGGGAATGGTTCGCTGCTTCTTTCGGCTTTTTTTTTGTTGAGCCTCTACTCTGCCTTGTGTTGTGTTTAGTTTCACTCCACAGGAGCTCAACCCAGAAAGCCCAACCCAACATAGATAGATTACTTTTGCAGAACCCGAGCTTGGAAACCCAAAACTACCCTTCGGGGCCTTTTAGTCTGAACGAGACATTCGCAAAATACACAGTTCCCCAGCCCACACACAACCGAACCCTGAGGCCGAAGGGATTGATTTGGTCCGGATCCTCACATTATAAAATATAAATCGTAAGAAGAAAAGAGAAACCCCTCACACATATTGAAGAGATAAATAAATTCTAAACTAGAAAGAATAAACCCTTAAAGATATTATATTAACATAAACAGAAATTCAAACTAATCAATGGGGAGTCTATATAATAAAATTTTCCTGGTGCCACTAATTTTTTTGAATCTTGTAGGTGTGGTGTTAATTTTGTTAATGCTTTTAAGCGTGTGGTGCTATCGCTTGGTGCCTCTAATTTTTCTTGTAGGTGCTATCGTCATAGATACTTTCAGGTCGACATTGTTACCATGATTTAACTTTCAACCAATACGAATATTGCTTGAGAATGTTTATTGGATTAAAGCGTTTTTTGTCCTTGTGTTGACCCTCAAAGTTGGAACTCATCCTCGTGTAGGATTTTGACCTCTTTTCATCCTTTCGTTCACCCCTTTTGGCCAGCTTCGGTTGCTCCGGCTAAAACTGCTGACGTGGCAAGTTTTCCGGTGCCACGTCAGCTTTGTGGTCCCACCTGTCAGGGTTATCCCCAAAACCAAATCAGTTCCACCCGACCCCGTTTCTTCCAACCGGTTAACCCGACAAAATGTCCCAACCGATATTTTTTAAAACTTTTTAGTTAAAATGCCCAAAATTATAATCTTTATTCTTAAATTAATTTCTTAATTAAATGTTCACACATCTTGCAAATTTTTTCCCATATATAATTTTTTTACACTATAAATTTTTTACCTATTGCCCAAATTAAATTAAATAAAATCCTTAAAATTATTTATTCTTCTGTATCAATCCCATACATATAAAATTATCAAAAAAAATCCCATACATATACATATAAAAAAATGAAAAAAAAAAGAAACACCAACAAAACGTCACTGCAACACCAGTGACTCCACCACCACCACCAAGCTCGGGATTGCAGGCGACCTCCAAGTCCCTATCGGGCATCCCCCTTGAAGGCAACCATCAAGGGCTTCTTCGTCGCAAGCACCAACAGCCATGACCAGAGCCCCCATTGTGACAATCCCCACCGCCAAGAGAGCTGCTCACCTCCAGTTCTACCTCGAGGCGTGCGCGCGCGGCCTTCGTCTCTCCAGCCATGGCGACGAAATCCACAAGCACGCCCTGCTCCTCCGATTGGGCACCTCGCTCCTCCAATTGGCCACCGCAATCCACAACCTCTTTCACCGAGTATCGAGCTGGGGAGGGCAGTAACAAAAACGGACGAGGAGGATGGAGGCGGTGGAGGAGGTGACCACCAGATCGTAGAGGGGTGACGGCGCTCACGAGGAGGAGAACTCTGGGTTCGCTCCAAGGCTGACGGAGGAGGACGGCACCGTGGAGTCGAGGTGTGGGCAGTGGCAAGGGCATGTGGAGGCGAGCGCCTTGAGGTGGGTTTGGTACCCGTGGACTGCGAAGGAGAAGGTGCGGGGTGTGGTTCTTGAAAGCGACGACGAGGGGACAGAGTGCGCCGGGTGGATGGTGAGGGTCGGCTGCTGGTGGGTTTGTCCGCCCGTGGTGGAGGACTCGGAGCGGGGAGCGGCAGGGGAGGCATGGGTTTTGGTGGTGGTCGTCGGGTGGAGGAGGGTGATGGTGATGAAATAATTAATTGTAATTGTATTGTTTCTTTTAATATTAAATCGGGTCAAAAGTTAATATTGAAAAAATTCACATGTAATTGTATTGTTTTTTTTCATATTATTTTTTGATACTAGAATTTAATTTAATTTAAATTTTTAAATTGGCTTATAGGTAAAAAAATTTGGAAGAGTCAAAAATTTATATTTAGGTAAAAACTAAGATGTGTCTTTGGATATGTAAAAAGTTAATCTTTTTAAAAGATAATTTAAGAGTAAGGATTATAATTTAGGTATTTTAATTAAAAATAAAAAAATTATGTGTAGCAAGGAAATTTTGTAAATTTAATTTGGACTCGGGACGGAAAATTTGAAGAGACAGGAGTACCCCTGCGATTTCGTTGTCCCGACACGAGAATCCGGAACGGCCAATCGTGGCTTGCCACGTGGCCACTCTCCTTTTCTTTTCTCCTTTCTTTTCTCCCTTTTTCTTCCCCTTCTTTTTCTTTTCTTCCTCCTTCCCGTTTTTCTCCACGCCGGCCCCCACCTCCCCACTTCCGTCTTTTCCTTCTTTTCTTCACTTGTATTTTTCTTTCTTTTTTTTTCCTTTATTTTCTCTACTCCTCTCCCGTTTTCCCTACCAGCCGCCCCCCACACCTTCCTTCTTTCCTTTCTCATCTCTTCTCCCCTTTTCCCTTTCTTCTTCCCCTCCCCGTGAACACCACCACCCCAGACCACCATGAACTGCTCCACCTCCTTTCTCTTCTTCCTCTCCACCAGACACGACCAGAGCCACCTCCTCCTTCTCCTTTCTTCTTCTTTCTTCCTTCCCCGCTCCTGCTCTCCTTCACCCCTCACCTGCCCCATCGGCAGGCTATATTGTTCTTTGTGCAGGTACGCATCATGGCAGGCTGCGGCATCTCCTCTGACGGATCTGGATCCATAGTTTCATCGAGTCGGTTCATACTGTTGCTGTAATTATTAAAATTGTTTCCGCTGTGCTTTTGATACTGCTGTACCCGAGGTCGGGTGACATATTATTATCTTTGGGCCGTTGGGCCGGATTTTTCCTGTTGTATTTACTGTCTGTGCCACGTGTCGGCACTGTTATTTGGTAATTACTGTTTATTGGGTAAATTTGGGTCGGAGTGTTTCATTTAAAAATTTCTAATCGGACCAATCGAGAGGAAGAAACAAGTCGGGTGGAGCTGGGTCGGTTTTGGGTTAAACCCTGATATTTGGGCCCCACAAAACTGATGTGGAGTAAAAAACTTGCCACATCAGCGATTTTGGCCGGATTTTGACCGAACAAATCAAAACTAACCAAAAGCGATGAACGGAGGGATGAAAAGAAACCAAAATCCTACACGAGGATGACTTCCAACTTTGAGGCCTTACACAGGGACCAAAAAACACTTTAATCCAATGTTTATTTGAATTTATTTTTGCTAGAACTATCCATGGTTCGAATTGTTGCACCCAAAGTTCCCTTTACTACCGCAGCCATGCCAAACCCATGGAGGCCAATAAAATTAAATGGAAGATGGGAAAAGAAAGTGATATTAGTCATTAGATTGTATCAGGAGGTGGCTTCCACAGGTAGACTTGAAACTTCAAACAAAGCTGGGAAGCACAGGTGGTGTGGGATTGAAACTAAAGCTAAAAGGTAGGAGGTGGCCAAAATTGGATAAGAAAATGAGCATGAGCAAATAACCAAATTAACAGACAGGTGGCCTGGGACTGAAAATTCAATCCGAGTTAGGAAGGAGGAGGTGGCAAAACTAGTTTTTTATATTAAAGTTTCCGTGAGTAAATAAACTAAATATCCAATAGTGTGTGTATAATGTATTCTTCCTCAAAGGGAAATGCTTGGATTGTTTAAAGCCTCTCTAGTCTCGCAAGTAGACCAAATTCTATAAGTCTGTGTCAATGCGGAAGAATCTATATACTAATTCAGGGATCGCATTCATGTGCTTAAGGTATCTTAATTTCTCAAAGCATCATTATTCCATTTGAAGTAGTATAGAAACATAAGTAACTAGTCAATTTCTTTGACATGAAAAATTATGTTTGTAGACAACATCCATAACTATCTGGCCTACGAAGCATCACAAATGCATATCTTTTTATTGCTGTTGGTTTGTAATTAGCTGAGGATATTTCTGCAGCAGCCATGTCACTTCTTTGATTGAAACCTGTAATATCCAAAGGAAATCTTTTTTTGGTCTAAGAAGTATAAACTTCATTCATGAGAAGAAGAGTCTACTCTCTGACTCTTCTTCTCATGAATGAATATCCAAAGGAAATAATTAGAGGTTCTGATTATAAATGAAATACAGTGAGCTCTACGTAAGATATGGTAAGTATTGGGCACTAAACTCCTTACAATCCAAGCCGACAATGGTTACCATAGTGGTTTTAATTCAACAGATTAAATATCTGGTTACTCCTTATACTATCTAAAAATGATAAAATTGATCTCCTTAACGATATTTTTTATATTTTATATCTCTATACTATTTTAAAATAATAAGTTTGATCCGCCTCTTAGTTGATATCACGCTAATCCAATGGATTAGCATATTTTTGGCAAGAGATAAAGATAATGACACGTCTACTAATTCACAATTTGATGGGACGAGGAACCCAAATTTATCATTTTAAAATAGTAAAGGAATATAAAACATTGAAGATGAAAACAAGGTAAGAGACTAACCTTACCATTTTAGGATAATGCAAAGGCCAATTATATATTTAATCCAGTTTATAAACTAGCTGCACACAAGGTGACTATACTGGCATCCATAAAAAACAATTTCCTTATTACTTTCTATCCCAAAAATTTAATTATTCTATTTTACCTATACTCATTTTCATTAAAAGTATTATCCTGCTAACTAATTATGAAATTCCAAAAGATTTGGTTAACTTATTTGACCTATAATAAAATTTAAAATATTGATTAGTCATTGTTTTCAAATAGTAAGACTTTTTATTATTAGAAACAAAATCTATTTTCTTTAAAAACTAATAAACGGCCTTTCAGCTCAATAATTCTCTTTTTAATTTTTTTTCTATTCTAAATTTCAATCTTTCATTCATTATTTAGGTTTATTTAGATTCAATCGTGATGGTTATAACCAATAATACATAAATTTGAAAATTACTCAATTTTAATTTTCAATATCTGTTTAGATAAATAGATTAAGATGGAAATAAAATTTTAATCTCTTGTCAAATTGATCGGATCGTGGTTAGAAGTTAATGATTAAATAGAACTCATCTTGTGCACTGATTTAATTTTCTTTCAAGTTGACATTTATAGTTTTTAATGGTCTAGTTAATATACACAAAAATAATTGTTAGATAGGAAAAAAATTTGTAAATAAAAATTTTATATAAGGATATTTTGGTCCATTATTATTAACATTCTTATTATCGAGATTAATATTAATTACATTTTAAAGGTTCGTGCAAAAATTTTAAATTTTTTGGAAGATAGGGTGTATTTTACAATGTAATTCTTATATATACATGGGTTAGAATAATTTTTTATAGTTTAATTTTTTACCTACACTCGAAAATATTCCTAGATCCGTCCCTGCTGCACACATAGTGATTTCTACCATATGCCTAAAAGATTCTAACGTTTCATGTACTAGTTTTACTCTTTTACTCGATGTGTACTTTTTATTTGTCACTATTATAATGTGTACAATTTTTCAATTAATCAACTAGTAGAATTTCTTAAAAAAACTCTTTTCAAATGACTGGTTAGAGAGAGAAGTTTGTGCTAGGATTCACTTAATTAATCTTTTCCTTTGACTCACCAAACCATGTTAAAAATTTCCGTCTAAATAGGTAGGAAACTAAGTAGGAAATTATGTTTTTGCCAAAAAAATGGTAAGTAGGAAACTTCTGGGGCTATTACCTTTACTCCAACGAAGTTCTTCCAAACTTTCAAATTTGGAGGTTAAAATAATTTATTTTTTTTTTCCCACTAACCCGTATATTTTAATTATCCACCTTACGTCAAGCATTGTACGTGACATCACCAACTGCAATTAAAGCTTGTTTTCACATACTGTTCCAGGGAATAAAATTAATTGGTGGCCGATGAAGGCTTTTGCATTTAATTCATACTACATACTAAAACCAGAAGCGAGGGAGGCGATATTCGCGCTCCACTTATTGTTATTTACACTCCACTTCTAAAGAAAATTACTAAAATATTCCATCTTACTTTTACTCTTCTCTCATCAGACAACAATTGGGAAACAATAAGTGTTTTAGTATAGCTGTGTCAACCAACAAACGCAATAATGACATCTGTTTGTTTTTTGATTGGAGAAGGATTTGCATTTATCTCAAAGTAATTACACCATGTAAGTGGCTTCAACACGTTACCAAAATTTCTTTTAATTAATACGATAAATAAAGTTTTTATTTAATTGATATTATTTATTTCAAATGTTATAAGGGGATATTATCAAGTGGATATTATCAATCAACTATAATTTTTTT
>JAKUCV010007227.1:0-16606 GCA_028386065.3 Turnera subulata
TGGTCATTTTATGGGCATGTTAGGCTTCCAAATGGATTTCTATCACCATAATTGTTCTGTTTGCGACCTTAAGTGTCTTTTCCCAGTTGCTCCCAATTTAACTGTTCCTGACAAATTGATACTCACGGAGTCCACTATTTGCTCCATCCAACCCCTCTCCCAAACCACCACCACCACTACTACTACTACTACCCCACCCCGTCTTGTTAGAATCCAACACTCAGAATCAGGCACTGTCATTGTCCAAAATTTGCTCTGTAACCCACTTCCCATTGATTGGAACACCTCTCGGCCCTTCTTCGTAATGATGGACTCGTTGGACTTTAGAGTCAGTGAGATATGCAATCACTGTCGTTTGGATAAGGTTGTTCGTCCCACTGGTAAGGTTGCTGTTGCTTCGGGTTTTGGTAAGATTGGCGAAGGTTTTACTGTCGTGGCAGTGATTAGGGGAAAGTTGGTTGCTTGGAGGATGGGAGATGACAAATGGACTAGTATTTTTGACCATGTTTTCTTTTTGAAGGTCTCCTACGGCTACATCCGTGGTAAATTTTATGCCATTGGTTATGGGGGATTGGCTATTACAGTTGATCCTGATTCATTGAAGACAACCCAACTTGCTCATCAAAGGCAAGGCTGTCCTTTTGATATCCTCAGTTCTGTGGTAGTGTCCTGTGGGGATATTCTTGGGGTATTTGTAGAAAGGAGTATGAGGAGAATACAAGTTGAAAAATTGGATGAAGAGAAACATTTGTGGGTTAAGGCAGGTGATGAACTGAAGAATCGCATTGCTTTTGTTGGCACCGATTATTCATTTTCGGTTTTGGCCAAGGACTTCCCAGGATACAAGGCCAATTCTACTTATTTTGATGATACTTATCCTATTCTTTTTTTTTTTTTTTTTTATAACAATACTTATCCTATTCTTGCCAAACGTCCTGCTTGTGCTCACCCTGCCTCTACTGTTGTGGTTTATGAGATGGAGAATGGTCTTGGCAGTGAACTGTGTGACCAGTGTGATTGTCCGTTGCTTCTATGGCGTCCACTTAACAAGCAGCAACCATGCTGGGTTTCTGATGGCAAGTCATCCGGATTAATGAATCAAGATGTTAGGGTGAAGAAGCTAAGAGTTGCCATTCCAGGTTAGTCTGGTGTATATTTCAGTAGTGATTGTGAGTGTTTTGCTCTTCGTGCTGATGCTTGCTGGCAATGGTTTATTCTCATGGTTGGATGGGATGTTACACTTACTATAACAATAATTTCTTCGCCTATATCTAATGACCCCATTTTTCCGAATTGATTTTTGCAGGTTCAGTCATATGAAGTGCTGAAGACATCACCGCCAGTCGACCAAGCTTTTGCCTATTATCTAAGATCAATTCCAGGATTGGTTTTGTGGAAAATTTGTTGGCATACATATGCTGCAAACCTTTACTTTATAATATGAAAGCTATGATATTATCTCCTTGCTGCATTGATGCAAGCAGAAATTCATGCTCACTATAGAAAAGTTAATAGGCAAAACACATAGCCTTTGGCTGCTAATGAGATGTAAGATTTTCTATACCAATGGCGCAAAATAACTACATTTGAAACTTTCACAAAAAGCCATTTGGCAGCATTAGCATGTTCAAAGGCAGTCCCTTCATGCATATCCTAGGGTTGAAATCCCCAAGTGAATCAAAAGACAGGGGTTTGATAGCCAGGGGGTTTGGGGGAATTTAGGTACTTTAGGGTTCATCAAAAAACAAAAAAAAACAAGGCAGTCCCCTCACTATTACACTTCAACTTTAGCTTTCTTACTCGCCCTTCCCTCAACTTCAGTGTCTTCCACAGCTTGACAATCTCCATTGCTTACTTCTGTATCAGTAACAGTGTCTGTCTGTTCATCTGATTCATCAACTTGACCAGAAGTTTCCGACTTTTCATTCTCTGCAGCAGCCCTGCGTTGAAGTGATTCAATCGCTCCAGCCAATTCTCTATTGACCTGGCATGAAAATTCAAACGTTGTTGGAATATGATCTAGTAGGATAAAAGAAGCAAAGAATAACTTTAGTAATCAAGTTTTAATACCTGTGGATTCTGAAGATAGTCAGCTATGTCATTTGCACAAGATGGACATTTCATCACGTTCTTCTGGACTCTCAGTGTCCGTCTCCCGTGACAAGTCCTCTGTCTCACATACATTTTCTTGCTAGCTGGGGGAGGTTTCTTCCACATCCAGCGGCTCTCCTCTTCCTAAATGGAAGAAATCAGTATCCCCAGTAGAACATTAAACGAATTGTTGAAAACCAACATAAGCCAAAAATGGCATATCACAGCAACATTCTGAATCTGATCAATAATTATATCCCTGATGTCAGATCCTTATAAGCTTTGGAATATATAGACAATTCTAGTAAGGTTGATTCAGTTTCATAATTGAGCATGGTGTAAAGAATAATATAAGTCTACAATCTTGTTTCGTAATTTGGAAAATTAGCAAAAAGTCTATGAACTAACCCGTAGAGAAAACTGCCTGAAATTTAAAACACTTATCTCGGTACCCTTTTGTAGGGGATTTGCACAAGGCATCAAGGGCTGAGAGTCTGTTGAGCTTTCTGTAATGCTTAGAAATGAGCGGTAGAATCCTTGTTCCCTTAATGCTTTTTGTGCCGATAACTCTCTTTGAGCTTTTGTCAATCTTTGCGTTGGGCTCTACTGTCTCGCGTGGGTTCATTATAGCTGTAAAACCTTCAATTACCAAAAAAAAAAAAAAATCTTTGAGCTCCTTTACTGGACCTGGCTTTGAAATTCTATCCTGAACTCGGGCCTGGACTTGCCTTTAGGCCGATGGTGAAAAAAAAACCATTGACCCTATAACTCTTTTTAAGTTTTTGTCGATTTAGTTTGAAATTTTATCCCCGGATTTGGACCTGGAGTTGCGGTAATTGGGCCGATAGTGAAAACCATATGTCATCTGTATGTATCCTTCTTTGGTATTCGCTAATCCTTAAATTTTATTTTTTTTTGTTTGTTTTCCATCTAAACCTGGGCACTACCAATCAAAAATCGATGTCTGCGCATCATAGCGTATATATATATAATTTGCCAATAAGAACATTATAACTATTATATATATAGAAAAACAGAGTACACACCAAGTCCTGCATCTTAGAATTACAAACCTAGGATATAGTTTTAGGTGAATGATTCGGTGTTGCCCCTTAATGGATATGCACCAATACATATACCACGTGTTACTCTGTGATAAGTCTATGTGGCAATATTTTTTCAAATTAGAAAATCAAAAAATACTTTTAATAAATATCTATTTTTTTTATTAGGTCCCTTGAGTTTTTAAAAATTTATACCCTACTCCATAGCTGTTAACGGAACAAGTGTGCCGTTCCCGTTAACAAAAACACGATTGAAGGACTTCTTTGTTTCAAATTTTTATCCCAAATTAACCGATTCGAAATCCCTAAGCACCTATACACCCCACGTGTTTGGGGTGTACCTGGCCCAGAACTAAGCAGAGTCTAGAAAGAACGAAAGTCCCCTCGTTATTATTCCCATGGCTCCAAAGAAAATCCAAAGATGGAAGATTCTGGATTACATCTGTTAGCAAAAGATGGGGGATAGAAGCTGATGCAAGAATCTAAATAGCAAGGGATCGTTTCTTTTCTTTAACTTTCATGACTAAAATTTGGGAGGAGGAGGTTCTACAACATTTTATGCAGCGTGATTGTGCTAGTTTTTGTGTTTCATATCAGTTATGCACACCTCACATGACAAAGTGCTTTATACCATGAACTACTGCAGAAAGATTTCTGGAGATTTCTAGGTAAATTTGGTGGGCCTTAACAACTTATCGCTGCTGTCACAGTGATCATACAACTCTAGCCAGCTAGCAATTTATGTTGGACGTTATTTTTCCACTTTTAGTTTACAACTTTGACGAGCAGAATTGGAGAAAGTCAAAATCCGTTTGACATATCAAATCACAAGGCTTTGCAATCGTTTAATAGGGAAGGATGCCCACATTTTAGAAGCTGCAAATACACCTACTTTATTTCAGATTAGTGAGGGAAACTAAACCAAAACAACTTAGCCTAGCAATATTGTGCAACGACAATATACAGTTTCCTTACAACTCTCCATGCCTTTGCCATGACACCCTTCTTCTGCAGATTGAAGTTAGCCCACTGTAGTTCTGCAGAATTAGGTGAGTCACCTCAACTGTAGTGAAATTCAGGTACTTATTAAACTGATCATCTCAAAACACAAAATAAAAAACCCAGGTGAGTTCTTTTTGTCCAAGAAGACAAAAGTCCCCAAATATGCTCCCTAAAGCTGCTATCTTCCTGCCTGACATCCATCCACACATCATTCCTTACCATGATCAAAACATAATAGCGAGACTAAAATCAAACGATGCTTGCGTAGGAGACTAACTAGGCAAGGCAACCAACGACATGGCTATGGTAATAAGCACAGTGCACCTCACTACTACCCAGGAAGAGTATTGCATTATTAAATGGTGAATTAGTTAAAAGAAAAAGATAAACAACAAAGCAATCGTTGACCAGTAAATTTGCTTGCTTCCCAATAATTCCTCCGGATAGAAGTAAAAAAAAAAACGCAAAAAAATCCACTAATTAGTCCGAATTCTACAAAAACGAAAAAAAAGGAGAGAAAACAAAACAAAAAAACGATTGAAACCTATAACACGATAAGAATAGCCCAAAACCCGCAAAACCCAGAATGGAATTACTACTCCCAAATCGATCCATGGATGAATCAATCAATCGTCTTCTTCTCTCTTCTTGTGCTTGCGATAGGTCTCCTCGATGTGTTTGGCGCAGAGGATGCCGGTGTTGGCTAGCTTCCATATGTTAGGTACGTTGTAGTTCTGGGCCAGGTACACTTCAAGTTAACCAATTAGGGATTTCAAATTGGTTTATTGGGGGTAAAAATTTGAAACAAGAAATCCTTCAATCGTGTTTTTTGTTAACAGGGAACAAGAGACTTGTTCCGTTAACAGCTAAGGAGTAGGGTATAAATTTTTAAAAACTTAAGGGACCTAACAAAAAAATATAAATATTTATTTAATTTTTCAGGGTGAAAAATATTGCCACATGGCCCTATCACAGAACAACACGTGGGGTATGTATTGGTGCATACCCATCAAGGGGCAGCACCGAATCATTCACCATAGTTTTAATGTCAAGTTGTGCTTCTGTTTGACGGAACGTCGCCAAACAGCCACCCACCATAGACTAGACCAAGACATAAATATTCCTATAATCATAATCAAGGGGGGATCCAGGAAGTTCTATTGGGGGGGGGGGGGGGGGGGGGGGGGGGGGGGGGGGGGGGGGGGGGGGGGGGGGGGGGTGCAATTTTGTAAGAATAAATTTTAGGGAGAGCCAAAATCATACAAATTAGTATAGTTTTTGTTTGTGTATTTCCAAACTTTGACTGTGCTTGACGCCGACAGGAACCTTGATGTCTTATTTCCTTGGTTCTGGACACCCACTAAATTTTTGGTTCGAGAAGTAAGGCTCATGCTCATTAAGGGGCTAAAGTCCCTAAGGATTGGACGAAGAACTAGACAATTAACAAATATGATTGAAATTTGAACCTTTGTTCTATTTTTTATCAGATGGTTCATTGTTGTTTCCTCCACCACAATTTATCCAATAACGCAACCAGAGGTTGAAGTTCATAATCTTGTTTTTCAGCTGATTAATTGTTGTCTAGTCTGCCACAATATCTCTGAAAAATTTATTTGACCAAGAGTTCACCATATACTCTACAAATATTCTACGATGGAGTAACATTTCTAGGGAGATTTGTGTTTGTAGTATGTAGAATAGCTTGCTAACCAAAAGACAAGTGAAGTGAGGATGTACGGAGGAAGATAGTATGCTTTAGTTTTATATTTGATGCAGAATGAATCCCATAAGAACCTGAACAAGAACCGGAAATCAAAATTGAGCATAGGGAACGTAAAATCTTTAGATGCCTTCCGTAAGGTACCAAAAGGAACCCAATCCAGTGGTGAGGGGATTAGACGCCATTGATTCGACAATAATAATTTGAAATATTGCTAGGCTACTAAGCACCCAAGCACCAAAGAATATATGCTTGCCAAAGCAAAGGACACCTGCTTAAGGTATAGCCCACCATATAGGACGGGGAGTGGATTAAGTTCAGGGAAAATAGAGTGATCATAATTCAGAGCTGGGCATACTATAAGAGTTCAAAGCATCTAAGCAAGGAGTGGTTCCCTGACTAATCAGGGAGCATCAGCAATTCGTTACAAAGGAAACAGGGCAAATACTTTCATACCTATTGTATAAATATCCAAGAATCTAGATAAATCAATTGCTTCTACTCCATGACATTCCACCAAATTAACATAACGAATTAAGTGACCAGTGCTCTTATGCTCACTATATCTTAACATCTTATAACTAAAGAGTATCCATGCAGGAAGCATATGGGAGAATGGAAACCATCACCCTTCATGATTTGAGACAGACAAGGCCATCAAATGTTAATACTTTGAAGGCCTAAAAACACACAATCAGAACACAGGCTGCAGACAAATTTAGACAAAATTCTAGTTCGAGTGCCCTAGAAAACGCACCCAGCAGCATTTGAGTGTACAGCAAGGACACATATTGCAACTAAGATGGAAACCCATACTCTTCAATTCGCTGAAATGCATTACAAAACTGCATACCCTACCACGTTCTCCCCTCACCCCCTCCCTAATATATTCTAGCTGCATTAGTAAACAAAGCCATAATCAAGAGCTTAATAAATGGGTGTGGCAATAAAAGCCAAATAAAGGAAATGCATATTCCATTTCCAACAGAGGTTCCTTCACCCAGCACACCTTTCTAGACACTTAACTCCACAAAATTTCAACTAAGCAGACACCATAACGTAACTACACCACAAGCAAGTAAATAAATTTAAGAAAGTATTACTTTTGCATAAAGTGAAATACTAAACCGCATCAAAATTCAGCATCCATCGAGCTTAACAATAACCATCCATAACAGCTAAAACCTCCAACAAAATCATTTTTTAAACCAAAAAACGAAACAGAAACCATAAAAACTACGCAAGGCAAAACCACCACCTCTGTTTCTTCTTCTTCTTCTTCTTCAACGGTAAGACTTCTGGAACCTAGCCCTGGCACCGCGACCACCGAACTTCTTGGGCTCGCAGCGCCTTGGATCCGCCACAAGCAAGGTCCTGTCGTACCTGACCAGGATGTCCTTGATCTCCTGCTTGCTCTGCTCGTCCACGTACTTCTGGTAGAACGCCACCAGCGCCTTGGCGATGCTCTGCCTTATGGCGTAGATCTGCGAGGTGTGCCCTCCTCCCTTCACGCGGATCCTCATGTCCACTCCGGCGAACCGCTGCCTCCCGAGGAGGAGGATGGGCTCGTAGGCCTTGAAGCGGAGGATCTCGGGCTGCACCAGCTCGATTGGGCACCCGTTGATCTTGATCAGGCCGCGGCCTTTCTTGCAGTAGGTCACTGCCACCGCCGTTTTCTTCCGGCCGAAGCACTGCACGGATTCGATAGGAGTCGCCGCCGCCGTCGCCATGGTTAGGGTTTCTCTCTTTGGGGTTTTTGTGTTTTTTGTTTTTTGTTTTGCCTACCTGCTGCTAATGTGCCTAACGCTTTAAGTGAGAGAGAGGTGGCAGGTAGAGGAATGAGGTGATATAAGAGAGCTAAGCTTTTAGGGTTTTTCGTTGCTGTTGGAGGGGTTTCGATGGAGATGAACGGCTGAGATTGATTTCGATGGGATGTACTGTGTCTTGGGCTTATTTAAAAATTTAAAGCCTTTTTAGGGTCCAAACTCGATTTTGCGTTTAGGACCCAAACGTTGGGCCTTTATTTTAGCATGTTGCGTGAGTGAGCCCAACCAATCGATTTCTTTCCTAAGAAGAAGATACTATATAGTTTGGTTTTCTTAACCATGTTTTACACAAGTATACAACTAGGTCCCGCTTGATTAGCTTGCTTTAAATTACAACATCATTCATAAAATACACAGCTGGTATTAAAATATATTCTATTCAACTAATGTGAGTTTGGTCTAAGTGGTAAGCGACTTGGTTCCGCTTAAGCGAGGTCTCGGGTTCGAGTCCTCGTGTATGCAGAAAATTCCCATTGGGAGACTCACCCACCATATCCAGGTGCGCGACGCGAGTCGAATCCGAATTAGTCGGGGCAAAGCTCTGAATACCGGGTGGGGAATCAAAAAAATATATATATTCTCTATTCTTCATATCAATATGTCCTGGGTATAATTGAGGACTTCAAAATTGAACCATAGCCAAACTAAAATAATTAACAATCTCTATTATAATTTATTTTGTTTTCCACCCCTAGGGTTTTGATGAAATCTTCTTCAAATTCTCCTTATCGTATTCTTATCCTTTTGGTCTATTTTGTCAATGATATTGCATTCATTAATAAACAAACTGCAAATGTAGAGATTCAAAAAAAATTCAACCGTACTAAGTAGGTTATTGACGCAAGTTATAATGGACACATATAATTAGTACCAAAATTTGAGATTGGTCTAAATGGTAAGCCATTTGCTTCTAAGTAAGGTTTCGGGTTTGAATTTAAGTGTATGCTGAAAATCATTTTTGTGAGACTCCCACCATAACTAAATGCGTCATTCGAGTCAGGTCCGGAATTCCCAATTAATCTTGCAAAGTTCCAAATACGGGATGAGAAAAAAAATCATATTACTAGTGCCGGATACTGGACAAAAAAAAAAACACAACTAGCTTGTGAGAAACAAAAGAAATGATTATCAAAAAGATGATGATGATCATTATATATATTCTTATTTGCGCCATGGTGTAGTGTCACACTTTGAAGTTTGAACCACTGATCAATGGCAAAACCGTTAAGGAAACGTTGAGCGCAAGCTCACATCCAAGACGTAAATCACATTAGAGTTCACTTCGTGAGAAAAGCAGCCAAGCGTTTGATCAAGTTCTTAGCTTTTTCACAATCCAGGTCAATTAAATGAAAAGCATGATCTTCTCCTTCCACTTGATACACATCCTCTAGTTCCCCTCTCCACCCACTCTCTTTGACCAACTCATGATACTTAACAGCTCTATCCCTCAGTTCATCTTTCCCCGCTACACAAATAAGCAGCCTCGAACACCCTAGCTCAGCCAAGCTAGGCCCATATGGACCCATTGGATTGACCATTGGGTTATCAATGCCAAAAGGAGCAGAAGGATAAAACAAGGACCAAACCAGATAAGGTGCGGTCTTGTAATGAGTTTCACTCGATTCATTTCCTATGATCTGTGACCCCCAAAAATATGGCTGGTTCATAAACGCACCCAGGATTTTAACCCCACAATTCAAACCCTCAACCCCAGCTTTCATGACCATATTATGCACTATATTAGCACCAGCACTATCTCCACCAAGAAAGACACGGTCAAAGTCACCATGGTCTAATATCCATGACTCTTTTCCATCAAGAAGACTTTGATCATCTTTCACAGAATGAGAAGCGACCCATTGGAGAGCAGCCCAACTATCTTCATACGCTGCAGGGAGAAGGTGTTCGGGTGCTAGCCTGTACTCCACAGAAACAACAAGAGCTGGAACTTGAGAGGATAAAGAGCTCATGTAACGGTGGTCAATGACATCGAATGCAGATCCAATGCAGAAAGCGCCGCCGTGGAAGTAGACAAGGATAGGGAGTTTTTGACTGGGTTGTGTTTGCTTTGGGAGAAAGATTCGAGCAGAGATGTTGGGGTCATTATGAGATATGGTCATGTCTTTTGATGAGACTCCGGTTTCTGGGTCATCAAGAGATGGTGGCACGTAGGGTGCACCAATAAGGCGTTCTACTGAGCCATCTTTGTATAGCCTGATAAAAGGAAGGATCTCATTAGCTACTTCCTTTTTTGTGGACGCCATTACCTGGATGTAATTTTTTTCTCTGTTTTGCCTATCTGATTCAAGAGAAGGGAAAGGGAGTGTTTTCTTCGTGGTGGATGAGCTAGCTAGTTTCTTTTGTAAGTGTGGACAGTGGACTAGGGAGCATGTGTAATGTGTGGCAATCTGATACTCACCAACCACAGTGTTGTCTGCTACCACTTTCTGTTTTCCTTTAACGAAAATAATTAGTGGAAAGAGAAGGAAATTAAAAGACGGACTAATTAAGATTGGGCCAACTTCAATAATTCAGCTGGACGTAACGTTTCGACTATTTGACAGGCCGATTGAAGAAAAGTAAGACTAAAATTGGGCCAAGTTCAATAATTCAGCTGGACCTACTTTTCAACTGTTGGACACTAACGTTCTTGCATTCTTTTGGCATTTTTGTAGCGAAGGGTTCTCATACATTTTCGACCAATTGTGCTGGAAATTATTGGCCTTTGGATGCTATTTTTTTGTTCCTTTTCCCTTTGGTTTTATTGACTAAGATTCCAAGCCCCGAAGACATCTCCATCTCATGTATCACTTGAATAGTAGTATGCGTGACGGAATCCCACATCGGAAATGAAGGGGAAGGTCTTGGGCCATATATACAGGGGTGCTGCACACCCCACTAGGTTGACCTTTTGGGGAGAGGGTAATGACTCCGTGACAAGTGGTAGCGGAGCCGACCCGACCCAACTCCGATGTCACGCCAAGCGCTCCGTGGGGACGGGATAGGCAGGGTGCCCGGTCGACGACGAGGGCGTCGTCGGATTCGGTGGGGGAGAATGTGACGGAATCCCACATCGGAAAAGAAGAGAAAGGTCTTGGGCCATATATACAGGGTGCTGCACACCCTACTAGGTTGACCTTTTTCGATGGAAAATTAGTGCGTATGCATGCTTCAGAAACCGTTCGAATATTCTTAAAACTTTCGAAGCCGAAGTGATCCATCACTATTTTTTTTTTTTGGTAATTAAAACTCCATTAATCATACTTCTTCCATCTATTATATTATATCAAAGCAGAGACCTGAATTAGATGAGGACATATGGCAAATTTGGTGTTGACATGTGGCAAATTGCTTAAATATAATTTTATAAAAAATAAAACCATTAATACATTATTTAATATTATTAATTGAAAGGTAATGAATTTAATAAAAAACTTTTAACATTCTAAACTCAATCTTAAATTAATATTATTTGTGGATGCATGCATCATTAAAGATTTATAGTCTCTTTATATCCCTCCATATCTAATGTGACTCTTCTTTTAACGGTTGAGAATAATATTCTCTCCAAACAAATGGATAATGAAAAGAGCCTAGCATGAAATTCATTAAAAATAATACAAAATGGGAGATGAAACATCATAAGGTAAGATGAAACACAAAATAGTACAATGAATACCATAATATCTATAAATACAAAATACTGGCAAAATACTTAGATGTCAATTGGCCAGTAACCCTTTACAAATAAAGATGAAATTCAGCTATAGACAATATTATTATTATAGCTATTAATGTGAAACCGACATGCAATTAAAATTGTACATGTATCTAACGTATCAATAAATTTAGGTGGTCACCATTATGAATATGAAGAGATACATGAAGAGATAAAAGAAATTGGATTGCAAAAAATGGATTGCTAATTAATACAGACAGGGAATATGAAACAAATGGATTTTGGTATATATATATACAAGTGAATTCTACATAACCCCACCTCACCAACATCTACCTCCTGCCGCCTCCTTACCCTCACGAATCTGCCATGGCGAATAGACAAAGAATTATCAAAGGTTAGCTGCTATTTCAACATTCAAAGGTAAGATGAAACATAAAATACAATGAATCATATAATAACAAGGGGAGATGAAACATCATAAGGTAAGATGACACACAAAATAGTACAATGAATACCGTAATATCTATAAATACAAAATACTGACAAAATACTTAGATGTCAATTGGCCAGTAACTCTTTACAAACAAAGATCAAATTCAGCTATAGACAATGTTATTATTATAGCTATTAATGTGAAACTGACATGCAATTAAAATTGTACATGTATCTAACGTTTGGGGCATGGAGGAAACTGGAAGTGCAAAAAAATTATAGGCATCAATAAATTTAGGTGGTCACCGTTACGAATGAAGAGATACATGAAGAGATAAAGGAAATTAGATTGCCACAAATGGATTGCTAAGTAATACAGACACGGAATATGAAACAAATGGATTTTGGCAGATATATATACAAGTGAATTCTACACAACCCCACCTCACCAACATCTGCCTCCTGCCGCCTCCTTACCCTCACAAATCTGCCATGGCGAATAGACAAAGAATTATCAATGGTTAGCTGCTATTTCAACATTCAAAGTCTTTGTTCGATAAATGCCTCAAACCTATTTGCTCTCAATGAAAAAAAATTATTTTAACTGGCGTTATCAGTTGATGTGTGTATGGAAAATTGAAAATTTATTTGCTGGAACACAACATGATGAATTAGAGTAAAAAAATTATGTATAGAATATTTATCCTTCTACAATAATAATCATATCAATTGGTGGCAAGTAAAAATAATATTTAATTTTATTAAAATTCGGCATATAAAGATTTTCTAAAATTTTGAAAAAAATATTATATTATCTTCATTATTTAAAATATATAAAATCTGCACATAAAAAATAAAAAGGCTAAGAAAAGAAATATAAATCAACATCAATTTTAGAAAAGTATATCATTGCTCATAAAATTGAAGGAAATTGATTGATATAAAATTACTTATAAAAAATAAAATTACTTATAAAAATGTGTAATTATACACAATTACACACGTGTTATAAAATATTTTGTTAGTGCAAAAGGTGAAAAATAGTTAATTAAAATAATTTTAGATATATATAAAATTTATATAAAGTAGAAATGTGTCAAAGAAAAGAAGTAACATGAATATTTACACTTATATATTGATATTTTAATACTATGGAAAATATCAAACTATTTTAAGCTTTGAAATCAATAGGATTTATATGGTAATGAAGAACTAATAAATATAATAAAAGCTTATAAAATTATGCTATAGACAAAATAAAAATTTCATATTATAGAGGTAACTGAAAAATAAATTTACAGAATCATTAAAAAATAACAACTTAAAATTTATAAAATTTTTATGTATGAAAAGGAAAATAATAGTATATAATTAACATAAATTATTTTATAAAAATTTAATAGTATAATATTTTGATAAAAAATAAACCATCGTAAAATTAACTAAAAAAATATAACAATAAATATTAAAATAAATAGAAGAACAATATCATAGGATTTATCCACCAAGCAAACCCATCTGTAACATAGAGCAATTGACTAAGACCATGTGACTGGAACCTTGGTGCCTCTTTGACACCTAAACACTATTCTATTTTAATAGAAATTCTAATTTAGGAAAGAAAATCGAAATTAACATTAGAAATTAATTGAAATAGTATAGGATCTTAGAAATTAGAAATTATTAACATTAGAAATTAATCGAAATATTATAGGCTCTTAGAAAACCCGTGTGTAACACGGCCTAATTCAACCGCGGCTCAAACCCGTGTGTAACACGGGGAGTTGCACTAGTTATTAACGGTAGTTTAAGAGTAGTTGTCTAAAATTAATTGATAATGCATCCAATGAATCTCAACCTCTTTTTTTCCTATCTGAAAAATTTTGTTTTTCTTTGTGGGAAAAAAAATTATTCTTTAATAGAAAGGTAATTTGGTCTATTTATCATAATTCTTACTCCAATTAATCAAGGTGAAAGTGAATGATTACTTTTCTTAATTTAGTGCCAAAACCTTAAACACAGGTAATAAAAAACGGAGGGAGTAGTTCTTTTCTTTAAGGCCGTCAATAAAATAAACTACTATGAAATTGGAAAAACATCTCATATCTCATAAAAAAAAAAAAACGCATATCACTTCTTATGATTCAAATCCTCCATGTCACTTGTTATTACCAATTTATCATATGTGTTTCCTTTCAAAACCTGAGCTTGGTTAAATGTACATACTCGTCAGTTCTTCGTCCTTCCCCTTCAATTTTCCCTTCCCTTTACTCCTAAAATAATCATGAATCTCACAAGTCACAGGTAGAAAAAAATGCTGAACAGATACTTTGAGTGTATATATATAACTTATTATTGCGTTATCTTATCGGATCCACTATTTTGTACTTCTTTAACGAGTCAGATTCATCATGACGCAACGGCTAATCATTCAGGTACATTAAAACAAAAACAAAAAACCTATATTGAGCCAATTAGTCAGGTTAGGTGAATACCAACAATATAAAACCCAAAAAAGAAATATATACTTATATTCTGCCACTCCAATCCAATGATGTCACTTCACTTGAAAGTGCTGTAGAAGTCGAGAACAGAGAGGCTCGGATATGGACTGATCAATATGAGCCTATGATAATATAGGTTTTTTTAGAAATAGTTGAGTATACTTGGAGAAATCGTTTCATTTATTATCACCTTCAAACTGGAAACTCACAAGCCGTTCCATCATGTATATATATAGGTAGGAAAATCTTAAACTTGTGAAACTGCAAAGCAAATTGGACAATACAACTGAAAAACAACAATACAAGGAAACGGAAACACCACCTCGCCGGTTTTACTTGGTGAGAAAAGAAGCCAGACGTTTGATCAAAACCTTGGCATTCTCAGTGGTAGTGTCATAAATTTGAAAGGCATGATCCTCTCCTTCAGTTTCAAACAGCTCCACTTCACCTGTCCATCCACTTTCCTTCACCACATTGTGATACAAAACACCCCTCTCCCTCAGCTGATCCTTTGAAGCAACACAAACAAGCAACCTAGAGCAGCCAAGCCCAGCAAGGCTAGCCGCTCCAGGCACAAATGGATTGATCAATGGATTATCAAAACCATCAGGAGCAGAGGGATAAGAAATGTCCCAAGCCACAGCAGGCAAGGCCTTCAAATGGTTTTCACTTGGCTCATTCCCTATTGGCTTTGACCCCCAAAAGAATGGATGCGTCAGAATCCCGCCCAAGATTCGGGCATTACCCTGCAAAGTCTCAGCTCCGGCACGCAAGGCTATGTAGTTCACAATAGTGGCACCTGCACTGTCACCGCCTATAAAGAGTCGATCAAAGTCACCGTGGCCTGAGACCCAGGACTCTTTCTCGGAGAGATTGCTTGTTAGTATATGAGAAGTGACCCATTGGAGAGCAGTCCAGCAATCCTCGAATGCTGCAGGAAAAGGGTTCTCTGGCGCTAGCCTGTACTCCACAGACACTGCAAGAACTTGAGCTTCAGTGACTATGGAGGTAAGGTAACGGTTAAAAAGGAAGCCGAAGGCAGACTCGAGACAGAAGGCTCCCCCGTGGAAGTAGACCAAGATTGGTAACTTTTGGTCAGGCTGTGTTTGTTCTGGAAGGTACAAACGAGCAGAGATGGTGGGGTTTTCTGATATGACTATGTCTTTTGTCAAGACTCCTGTTCCGGGTTCAAGTGACGGTGGCACATATGGTGAGGCAAACAAGCGCTCTACCGAGCCATCGCTGTAGACCCTAATGAGATTTGGAAGCTCTTTGATTACTTGTTTGGTTGTGGAGGACATCACTGGAGAAAGGAGGAGAGTTCCTGTTTAATTCTTGGGAATATCGGAAGAAGCGAGAAAATTAATGAGAAAGAAAGGATGTGAAATTTGTTTGCGCTTTGCCAATGACAAATTCCAAGACAATATATAATGCATACGGTCAATGAAGTTGGGCTTGACACCAACTCATGCATTATTTTGCGTGGTCCTAACCCAGATCATAACCCTGATTAAAATTTTTAAATTATTGTTATATTTTTGTCTTTTTCCTTTTTTTGGTTATTGCTTAAAAATCCTGTAAACCGATGAGTGTATTAGTTGAACTAGTTCACTACCCGTGGATTCCACGGGCTTGGTTAGTATTTTTTTAATAAAATATATTTTTTTTATAAATTTTAAATTTTTTTACATTATTGTATGGTTTAAAATTATTTTAACAGTATACGCATTAAACTTGCTGCTCAACCAATCTAAAAGAAAAAAAAAATTGAAACTAATTGAAACGCCCCGACCCGTATTTACCGTACACAGTAAACACGTGCCGGAACTGTGACAACCCAACCCAACATGACTCAGCATACAGTGTGAACCACAATAACTCAGGCTCGACAGCCCATAATAAAAACAGCAATAAAATCTCAACCGGCCCAATGGCCCAATAATAATAAAACAAGCACAGCGGAAGACTTATGAAACTCACATAAACACTGTATGCATAGATGCAAACTATGGATCCGAGCCCTGTCCAAGGAAAACGTCACAGCCTGTCTGGAATGCATCAACCTGTACCAAAAGATAACTCATCCTACGGGATGAAAGCCCGCAGGTGAGGGGTGAGTCCGAAGTGCTCACGACAATGGAAAGACGATCAATATGGACACTAAAAATTACTCAAGTCCAAAAACAACAGTCAAACCAAAAGACTCGACCCAAAGTCGAAAAGACTCAATAAAAATCCAATTATCCAATTTTATCTTTCCGGGCCCCGTCACGGATAAGCTAGGG
>JAKUCV010007228.1:0-48039 GCA_028386065.3 Turnera subulata
GAAAAGAGAAAGGAGAGAGAGGAAGAGAAAGAGAGAAAAGAGAAAGAAGGGTGTGGGGGTCGGCGGCTTGGAGAAGAAAGGAAAAGAAGAAGAGAAGTGAAAAGAAGAAGAAAAAGGAAAAGAAAAGGGAAGGGAAGGAAACCGGCTAGGGCTTGACATACCAAGCCAAAACGACGTCGTGTCGTTTAGCTTGGTGCGGTCAACCCGCCCGTTGACCAGCAGCTTTGTTTTTTTTTTTTTCTTTTCCTATTCCAAAACGACGTAGTTTCATTAGAAGCCGTGTTAAACCTCGCGTTTCACCCCGATCTCGAATCCGTTTCCAACGGGACCCGAACCATGAACGACACCAACTTAAAATTGACATTCTCAAGGCATAGTAATTTATTTCCTCGACTAAAACTCGAAAATACCCCAAGGGTAGAATTGGAATAAAAATTTCGAAAAATTTTGAAAAATCAAATTATGAAAATTCGGGGCGTTACAGATACTCACAATATTTGCTTTGATCGGTCGTGGGGTTTGCATATGGTTTCGGCTCTAGAGGCTTCAACAATCCACCCTTTATGCATTGCTTGAACACTTCTGCAATGGGCATGGGCAATGGAGTGAACTTTCTCTTTGGTGGGATGATCGGACGAGGTGCATGTGCATCCACATTATTGACTTCAATCGTCCTTTTGTCATTGTAGCCTTGAGGCGAAGCATGTTTAGCAACCTTGACCCTTCCAGATGTTATGGCATCTTCCAATTGAATTCCCGCCCCCATCAAAGCCTTGAAGTTGGCATAGTAATTACCCACCATATGGTCATAGTAAATTGGCTGAAGGTTCTTGATCACCATTTGTACTTGATCCTCCTCCGTGGGCCTCACCACCATCAAAGAGGCCCTGCTGCGCCACCTTGAGATGAAGGCCGAAAATATTTCTTTGGCCCCTTGCTTGGTTGTCTCAAGGTCCCTCTTGGTCACATCCACCTCAGTGTTGTAGTTGTATTGTTTCATGAACTCCTCACACATATCCTTCCATCGGCCAATTCGGTTTTCATCCAAAGTCATGAACCATTTCAAGGCAGCTCCGGACAAAGTTCTCGGAAACAATTGGACCATCATCTCAGGCCCTATCCCCAAAGGTTGCAGCAGCCTCACGTAAATCTTTAGATGGGTCATGGGGCACCCGGTCCCATTGAAATTTTCCATATCAGGCATCTTAAACTTCTGGGGTAGACGGGCTTTAGGGAATAGTCATAATCGATCCAAGTTCCAGTCATCTTCTCTTCTCTTTATGTTTTTCACCATATCCTCGAGCTTCTTGAGTCTGTCCCTATCAACAACCCTTGGTTCCTTCCCATCAGCTTTTTTTGCCCCTTGCTTCGAGGATTGCGTTTCATTCCCTCCGTTAGACACAACTTTCCTTGCTCTCACATCGTCGATAAGCGCCCTCAAATCAAAATTGTCCACTTCGATCATCAACTCTTTCATCAAATCTGCTCTCTCGGTTTGTACATCTTTTCCACTCATAGTGCCCTCTAGATGCGCCTTTCATAAAATGAGGTTCATAGCCATCAAGAATCCTAAATTTGAGATTTTTCTTTTTTTGAAAACGGTGGGAATGTGTGATGGAATACATTCGCAAAACGTTTTTCTCACTCTCCCAAAATATATTTTTCATGAAGACTCAGGTTCAAAAGGGTTGAAAAATGAGACACCCTAGCTCGAATTCGTTTTTGTGTTTTGAACGACATGTAATGCAATGCTCAATGTATGCAACTGTGAATTCCCTAAACAAGGTAGACTGGACATAGAGGATAACTGGGGAGACAACACCAAAATTCTAATATCAGCTTAAGCATGTGTAATTACTTCCCTAAGATTCCTTTCCTAGACTCATCAATTCACACCACGCGATATAGCACCCTACGCAGAGTTAGCATGGCGGTCCCGCTATGTATTTTTATTGGTGAATTCCTTTTTTTACTATACACTTTCCTATGTATTTTTTATTGGTTTTTCTGATTTATCAAAATAAAAGCACTCTATTTACACATACAAAAATCTACAATCAAAATCACACAACAAATGCACATACCACTTATTGATTCAATATGCATGAGATGCTCAGGGTATGCAGCTGGTTGGGAGCCAAAAGACTACCGCTAGGGAATAGGTTGACCTACTCACATGTGATAATGGATATCACGTGAGGTCCGAGGCCATTTAATCCCCATCATTGCTAAGCATCGAGAGAAATGGGTTCATGCAAGCCACCATCACTTAAAGAAAGTATGTGGTGGACTTGGCTTCCCTCGCTCTCTTACGGTAAAGGTTTCACATAAATCATCATGGATGTAGGGCGCTTATGATGACAAATAAAAAGGCACACAAAGCTCCATGATTGCACAAGGTTTCTTGAACCCATTACTTTCCCAGTGGAGTCGCCAACTGTGAGAACCCCACCCAAAATCACTTGGGCCTTCTCACCTAATCCTTTCACCTTCTTCCTCGGGTCAATCCCAAACCATTGGAGTCGCCACCCAAGTTTTATTAAGGGCAAAACTTGGGAAAAACCTTCGTATGACTCCTTAGGCAACCGGTCATGGCGAACCAAAGATATGGGATCGGGGGTTCATCACAGAAGGGAAGGTGTTAGGCACCCATCCGTATTGGGTCGAAACCTTGTGCATTCAAAAAGCATAAATGTGCCTTGTGCAAGAGTGTGGAAAGTAAAGAAAGGGGGGAGAAAAAGACTTGGCTTGCATCCCGTTGTGAAATCGAGACTACCTACGTACCCAAGTGATCGGGGTCAAAGCCACGTAGTTCTAAACATGGCACACAGTGGCCACTTACATCATCAAAAGCATCAGCAATCAATCACCAAGAATCAATCAAAAAGGATTTAGGATCACCTTATGTAGCCCTCCTCTAGCTCCTTGCAATGGGTTGAGTTCTACACCCACCTTCTTGCCACTCCTTAGCTCTATGGTTGATCCTCTTCTTGATTCCTCCTTGCTAGACTATTGTTTGATGCTTCCCATGAAAATCCTCCAGAGTTTCTGCCTTAGAAAATATTTCTAAGCTTGGAGAAGTAGAGTTTCTCCAAGCAAGAAAAGCTTATGGGTGTGTATGTGAGAAAAATTGTGTGTCCTTTGAAATGTGTGTGAGAGGCCCTATTTATAGTGTTCTGGGAAGCCTAGGGGCGTGGACCTGCTTAATGGTTAAGATTATGCCCGAAAATCTGGTCCAAAACCGCGTGGGATCGAAAAAGAAACAAAAATCGGAGATTTTCGGAGATCCTGGGCACCCATGACCGCCATCGCCGGCGGTCATGGCTTCGATGACCGCCATGACTGGCGGTCATGGCCACAAGACTGCCAGGGCTTGGTGGCCATCCCGTGATGACCGCCGGGCCCTTCCGGTTTTGTGCGTTCTTTCCTTTTTTTCTCCTCAATCCCCCTAATCCAGCTCTGATTTGATCCTACCGCGTAATCAACCCCTAATCTACCCAGAATCACTCGATTAATTGATTAGCACTCCCCCAAATTATTCCATAATCAAAAGATCACACATTAACACCCAAAATCATACCAAAAACACAAAATCTACTTAAATGATAATTAACTCTGATTTTCCACAAAAATCAGAACTAAAATTGATCTGCAAGAAATGTGTTAATGGGCTGGACAAACTCTGAAGAATAATTAATTTGGACCCTTAAATCCATTCCTATCCCAAGAATAAATCATCACAATATAATTGGGTTAAAAACAAATAAAAGGCCCAAAGCAACATATTTTAATGCACATAAACCTTATTATACATTTTATCCTAAGATTAAATCATCTCATTAATCCTAGGATCAAACACATGAAGGTTTAGATTATCAAAATACATTAATTCCACTAAGTTAAATTCCTATCATGCCTTCACTCAAAATCAAATCATCTCATCAACCTTGAGCTTAAGCATGTCTAGAATCTAATTTTAATGAAATGTTCGTGGGCCAAATTTGGGTGTTCACAGCATGCCGACATCAGGTGACCTACAAGATCACAATCAACACAAAAGTCATGTATGTTTTCTTATAAGATAAAATACCATGTGTCGTCCACGAGCACTTGGGATTGGAGTGGAGTGGTTTGGAGAGATCAATCTACACTACTACATGAGCATAACAACTGCACAGTGCCTCCTTAGTGTTATGATCCAAACGAACAAGGCGCCCAATTTCATTACAAATAACCTGCAGGAGGCGCCTGTCATAGTATTCACAAGAGAGACCTGGAATCTGAAGCCATGCCACAATCGAAGTCACCTTGTGGGATGAGGGGTTGAATTGGGACTCCATGGTTCAATTGTAAGATAATGCCATAGTACAATCCAACGGCCATCTGTGAGGGCCCTGAGGTAATCATACCGGCTCTGGAATCTACGAAATAGAAGTTACTCTCGAGGTCCACCACTCGAACACTTTCCTTCAGGTTCCAAAGGTTGGGAAGGCAATTACAGTGTGTTATGCAACCAATATTTTTCCCTCACAACTTGACGATTAACGTGTTTTCCCACCTTTTATGGAGCATGGCTCTATAGCGGTCTGAAATTTTTACAACAGGGCCTTCGGAAGGAGACAATGTTGGCTTCTTGTTCCTTAAAGTTGCTTACAGCAGCATGATTCATCAGTTGATTCCCTTTCAGAAGGCTGTCCTTGAAGGATTTCTTGGGGGTGGTGTCTTTATAGGGGGGTTTAAAACGGCAGGCGATGTTGTAGAGACGCTGGCTAGGGTTGCAGGTTATGCGATGTAACCGCAACAGTAAAAGGTATATCACAATTTTCAAGCAGATCCTCTTGGGTTTTTGGGAGAAATCGCAAGAGGTATATCCAGGGAGATTTTGTCTCTTAAAGAAACTCAGCTTCATCCGTAAGTGCTTAGCCAACTAGAACAAGAACCGTTTCGGGATCGTGGAGGACTCTATTAATCTTTTACAAGGAGAGATAGAGAGTATTGATTTGAAAGCTGAGACTACAAATCTGGATGACACCAAGGTAAAGAGACGTAACGAACTCAGATCAGAATTGTTAAGAGATGGAGGCAAAAAGAAGTTGTGTGGAAGCAAAAGTCACGTATTAGATGGTTGAGAATGGGTGACCGTATATCTAAATTCTTTCATGCATCGACTTGCTCAAGAGGTAGAAAGAATTCAATCTCTTCCATTATGCATGAAGGTAATAGGATCTCTGATCCTGTTGTAATAAAGGGTGCGACAGTTAATATTTTTTCCAACCCATACAAGGATGACAGTGTCAGCAGACCAAATATTGGCAATTTGATATTTCCACGATTGGACCCTTCTCTAGCAGCTAACTTGAAATTTCCTCTTACCATGGATGAAGTGAGAAGGGCCATCTGGGCTTGCGATGGGTCCAAAGCTCCTAGCCCAGAAGGTTTCAATATGAGATTCTATAAGGAGTGATGGGAAGCAATTAAAGATGATGTTTTTGATCTAATCCAAAAATTCTTCGATTCGGGTAAGCTTCCTAAAGGCTTAATATTTCCTACATTACCCTCATTGCCAAGAAAGAAGGAGCAGAGGAGTTTGATGACTTTCGACCAATTACACTGATAAGTGGATTATATAAGATTATCTCAAAAATCTTATCATTCAGATTGAGATTAGTGCTTCCTTCAGTTATTAGCAGATGCTAGCATGCCTTTATTGAAGGAAGAAATATTCTAGATGTTGCTCTGCTAGCCTCAGAATTTATAGATTTGGTGAAGAAATCCAACCAATCTACAGTTGTATGGAAGCTAGACTTTCGGAAGGCCTACGACTCAATCTCTTGTGCTTATCTCTCACAGGTGATGCAGGCAATGGGCTTTATCCAAAAGTGGCTTGGATGAATTCTGGAATGCTTACAATTGTCCACACTTGTTGTACTCATTAATAGATCACCAACTTCTCAATTTGGCATGAGTAAAGGGTTGAAGCAAGGTGACCCCTTATCACCTTTTCTGTTATTGATTGCTGCAAAAGGTTTAAAGGTTATGCTGGACTCTGCCATTGACAAGGGCTTCGTTGAAGACATGAGAATCCTTGATATCCTTGCAAATATTATCCAATTCGCAGATGGCACGCTCCTGATTGCCAAGGCTCATCCATCTTCACTTTTGAACCTTAAAAGGGTGTTGAGATGCTTCGAATTATTATCTTGGCTCAGTATTAATTTTTTAAAAAGCGTTGTGGTTGGGATAAATACGGATGAACTGCCAACCAAGAGAGTAACGGCGTCATTATTTTGCAAAGAGGAGAAGTTGCCTTTTAAATATCTTGGCCTTTCTCTAGGTGTAAATATGAGGAAAACGGCGAGTTGGAACCCTATCATCGACAAGTTCCACAAGAGGCTCAAGTCATGGAAGGCTAGATTTCTATCCTTCGCTGGTAGAATCCTTATGACCCGCTCCATACTATCATCTCTCCCTCTCTATTATATGTTTTTATTCAGGGCCCCTGCTGGTGTTATTAAAAAGCTTATCCAGATTCAAAGGCAGTTTCTTGGAGTGGTTGTGCTGAGAAGAGGAAGATTTGTTGGGTGGCATTGAATAAGATCACTGGCCCCAAAGATTTTGGGGGGCTTGGTATCAAATCACTGCCAATTAAAAATATCAGCTTGTGATTTAAGTGGTTCTGGAAATTCTTGCAACACAAAGAAGAGGACTGGTGCCGGCTAATTTCTAAAAAGTGTGTTCTTGATAAGAGCTCTCTTGATCCGGTTTTTGTACATAGTATGACATCTATTTTGTGGAGAAATATATCGTTATCTGCTGAATAAAAGAAAGCCTCGACCGCATCTTTGACAGAAAATCTAAGGATTCGGATTGGAAACGGTTCAGGGGTCTCTTTCTAGCCTGACAGGTTGTGCGACTTAGGTGTCCTCAAAGAGAGATTCGATAGGCTTTTTTTTTTGGTCTCTTCTCTTCAAGACGCCTCTCTTCAGACGATGCGAAGGAAAGCGCCACTCTCAAATTTGGTTAGCTGCTGGCGTAGGGAACTCTATCATTGGGAGAAAGAAAGCTGCAGAATCATGGATGGTGCTTTTGATAGAACATCTGTTAACCAAAATTCAATAGATGGATGGGTCTGGGGAGAGAAGAGATTATTGGATTACAAGGTTAGTGATGGAAAGCATTTTTTGTTGTTATCCCGATTTCCTCTCATGAAACCTCCAAACATATGGTGCAATCTTGCACCTCCTAAAATAGAGAGTTCTGCTGGCTGGTGTTGCATGATGGTGTAGCCCTTAGGGCAAATTTGGCTAAAAGAGGACTGGTCTCTGTGTCTCAAGAGGTATGCCCACTATGCTTAAATGGGTCAGAAACTAGGGCTCATTCATTTCTTCACTGCCCTTTGTCATGGAAGTTTTGGCAATCCTTATGCCGCTGGTGGGGCGTCACTTGGGTTGCTCCCCAATTTCAAGAGTAGCTCGAGCAATGGCCATGGTTGGAGACTGATCTTTGCAGAAGAGCAACATGGTGGTTATTAGGACTGGCTAGGCTTTGGTCAATCTGGTTGGCAAGGAACAAATTAGTCTTCAATGGTGAGGAGATCAAATGGGATTGCCTTAGAGATCTTTCCATCTGCAGAACTGTCTGGTGGCTTCAAGCATTACAACCGGATATTCCTTTCTCATGCTCCAACGCTCTTGCTTCTATTGACGTGTTAAAACAATGGAAAGGGCCAATTAGGAAATTTGTGTAGACTGTAGCTCTTCTACTAGTCGTGTTTTTATGAAACTGTAGCCAAGTATGTCATGTAACCAATGACTTTTCTGTATATTCTCTGATTCATCTATGAAAAAAGGATCCATATGTTAAGCCAAAGGTACAAGCTTCCCATGTATGGCGAGAAATTTGTAAGGCTTGGCCTACTATACTAGCTGGTGTATTGTGGCTGTTCGGGGATGGAAAATCAGTTAACTTTTGGCAAGATCCTTGGCTCCCAGGCCTTGGCCAAATTCACGAGGTGCAGGGGGTGGAAAATGCCGAGTGAGTTGCGGTACACTAAACTAGCCGACTATATGTTGCCGTCTGGGGGTTGGAATTGGGAGCTTCTACATGCTTTGCTCCCAGCCCGTGTGCTTCCTCATTTTATTGGGTTTGCACCGGTGTTTTGTGTGAACGATCGTGACTTAGTGGTTCGGGAGGGTAGGAGTGCACTGCTAGAGCTGCCTATGATCTTCTTTCCCCACTTAGTCAGCATTCTTTGAGAAACAACTCTAGCGTATCATTTGGAAGTGTTTGCCTCGGGCCGTCCTTACTGTTGTAGCTTAGCCATAATGCTATCTTCACCAATGATGCCTTATATGGCAATCATATTATCACTGATGCCTTATAGGGTAATCATATTATCTCCCCCAACAATATTGCTACTTTGGAGTATTATAATTCCTCAGAGTATGCAACATCACCAAGCCCATTACAGCCTCTACTAAATGCAGTCCCAAACTGCATCGAGGAGTTTATTTATACTAAACCCAACATCACCAATGTGAATGGCGCTAAGAAATTTTATGGGATATTTGAGAAATAAGATGGAATCTACAATTACATGCTAATAGAATTACAATACGTGTCAAGTGAACTCGTGCAGATGGCCATGTCATTGTTTGGGCTGCCCAAAGTACATAAAATGGACAAAAATTGAAACTCGGCTACATAAAGAAATATAAAAACTCTAGGGTATAAGATTGGAACAAAAAAGAAACTTTAAGTATATAAAAGGTGTTTGACACTCATATCAATTAAACTTGAATCCAAAAAATAATTTCCAAATTAATTAAACATGAATTTTAATGATATAAAAGAATACCAATTTTAATTTAGAATATTAGGTGAAGCTTAATCAATCATCAAAACTGTATTAACAAAAGAACTCAATGATGTGGATGGGGAGGCGTCACAGACGACAATCTTTCGACTTTCATCAATGTTCAACAGACTGCAAGTGCAAGCAAAGCGGCAAGTGGCAAGGAAAGAGTTGCAACTTGCAAGAAAGAAACGACGTCAGATAATGGGGAAGGAGGAGTGAAGAGACATTCTTTTTTAAAAAACAAAGGATAAGACGCAAGCTATTACTATTAGCACAAACTATGGGGATTTTGAGTTATTGTATTGAAGTTTTACAAATATCCGAAATCGTTATCCATATTCCATTTTGGCAAAAGTAAGAAGCAAGCAAAGCAAAACACACACAAGAAAGAAAGAGGAGGGAGGAGGCGGAGGAGGGAGGACTAAAGAAGCGCTACACGGTCATGATATGGAGGCAGCCTCGCTCCTAAGCTGCTCCTATTCTTCCGCAGCCTCATCATCGAGGACCCATTACAAATCGAATCCCCATCACACTTGCAATCATTCACATCCTCAAATTCAATGCCAAAATTTGGGTTTGGGTTGGATAAGGAGGAAGAACAACCATTTGCAGGTGGCACTCTCTTCTTCTTCTTCTTCTTCTTACCAACCCCTTCGCTCCTCTCTTCTTCCAACTTCGGCTTTCGTGGTGGATAAGCCCTTGGAGGGTGGCGCCCATTCCACCACGTCAGGCAAGGAAATGATGCCCAAGCTTGATAAGAGCGGCAGGTTTTGCAGCCCCAGAGCCGCCCGCGAGCTCGCTCTGTATGCTTCCATTCTTCCTTTCTATTTTTTCTCTCTTCTTTCCCCTCTCTACATGGTTCTGGGGTTTAGCCGTTTCGGCCTGTTTCTGTTCCTCACAATTTTCTCAACTCCAAATTTCCCTGCACTCCTTTTACGGAATTCTTGATAGCATGTCTTTCCATGTTCCATGCCTGATATGAAATTTGGTAATGTTTGTTTGCAAAGAATGATTCTTTACGCGGCGTGTTTAGAAGGGTCTGACCCCATTCGGCTGTTCGAGAAACGAATGAATGCTAGAAGAGGTAGTAATCCTTTTTTTTTTGCCTTTGCTGCTTCCTCCTTCTGTTGTTTAATTACAGCTTGTCTGTCGTGGGTCGTTACCTCATTATATTTGGTCACTTGCAGAACCTGGTTATGAATTTGACAAGGCTTCATTGCTTAAATACGATCACATGACCTATGGAGGACCGCCTGTCACCACCCAGACTGTGGAAGAAGCAGACGAGCTCCTGCTGATTGATGAAAAAGTGTCTGCAATTGGTAAAAAAAATCTCTCTTTCCGTAATCTAATTAAGCCCAGACCTCCTTGTGTTTCTCTTTCCCTGAAATGGATATTTTGTTATGCTTTTTCTGTCTCCAGTTCTACTTCTTGCTGGAATCCTGAATTATTTTCCTCCTATGTGCTACAGAAGCTGAAGTTCTTTCTGCTCCTCCAAAGTTGGTGTACAGCAAGCTGATCTTGCGGTGAGGGCCTCAACTATTTTCAATTAGTTCCTACTTTGTACCCATAGTTAGTCAACACAATTGCTTTGCTGATTGCATCTGTCCCTGGCAGTTTCACAAGAAAGCTTTTGGTAGCAGTTGTGGACAAGTGGGATACCCATGCCCTTGTTATACAAAAAATTGCCCCACGAAATTGGAAGGTGAGAACATGTGGGCTTTACAGCACCAAAATGCTTAGACTCGTTTTTTACTGGTTGCTTAATCTACTTCTTGGATTTCTTAGTATTTTTCCCATTTGAGTTGTTGAAATTTTGACATGTACAATGCTTTCATGTGGGCGGGTTGCTAGACGCCTAAAATATGTCTGAAATTTTTTCAAATTGGAGAGTGAAACCTAAAATCACACATTGTTCCTCAGAAGGAAGCCTAATTACCAGTGTATATATGCATTAAAAAAGACTACTTGATCCTGGGAATAATATGTGAAATAAATTCAAGTTTGGGCTTTTGGTGTGCTTCCGTGCTTTTTACATTGTACCATTGCAAAAGAAATACCCTAAGTGCCTAGAAATTTCGGTAGGTCAGAGAGAGCAGCCTTTGATCAGGCTTTTTGTGGCTGGAATCAGCATATTCTGGACAGTACCTGTATGGAGCATTACATTTTTATATCATATCTGTTCAGTCAAGCCTTGAGGCCATTTCATTTTCCAATTTCATGATTGTGTTGCCATGTAATGTCAGCTGTGGCAAATTTAATGATATCACCGGAACAAATGAAACTTGCTACCTTTTGCCTTTTGGTAAAACATCTCACAAGTTGACCATCTTTGTACTTCAGCAAATGCCAGCAGGTAGAATTTTGGAGCTCTGTATTCTCCACTTGGCAATGTCTGAAATTAAAGCTATTGGAACGCAGCACCAGATTGTAATTAACGAGGTAGGTTTGATCTTATACTTGGTCACTATTCTTTTGTGCATGTTGCCCATTGTCTACCCCTCAGTGTGCCTCCACACTGCATAGTTCTGATCCTCCTCGATAATTTTTGGTAATTCTTGAAGGCTGTTGATCTTGCTAAGCGGTTCTGTGATGGGGCAGCTCCACGGACAGTCAATGGTTGCCTTAGAACATTTATGAATGAAGTTTCTGGAGTAAGTACATGATAGGAGGCTTCGGATGGTAAAGAAAAAAGCAGAAGCATTACAGCAAATATCATTTAAGCCTTTTTGTCTGCTCTGATTTTGGGGCAATCTCACAAGAGAAGAAGGTTTGGCAAGGGATTATTTGTGAAACTTCTGCTGAATTGCTCTGAATACCCGCTTCGGAGTCTGCTGTACTGAGAGTTAATTTACAATGGAATGTTTTCTATTTGCATAGTGTTTGGAGCTCCCCCAAGGGGATGAAGTAATGGATGGGTACTGGAAATTGATGTTGGATTATTGTGTAGCATGAATGCATTATCAGACAATAAAAAACTGGACAAAGCTATGAACTTTTTTTTTTTTTTAATTGAGTACTTTTAGCTGTATGTTGCTGCAGGTGGCATATGTAGTAGAATACTTTGATGGGACAAAATAAGGAAAGAATCAAAACTTAAAACTTTGGCGTGGTGGGAGTATGATAGTTTCTTTTGGTCTTAGCAGCAAGATCAGCTTAGGCGGCATGATTGGGACCAGAACTGGTCTTTGCATAAACATTTCCACATTCAGGCTTAGGCTGCGTTTGGTTTGGGGTGGGTTCTAAGCTTAGACCATCCTCTTTGGTTGTGTGACTTCCATGGTTGACTAGGTTTGCGTTTGGGTTACATTACATGTCAATTTGATCAGTTTGTATTTGGATAGAAGAGTGAAAAATTCCTCAGTATAAAAATACATTTTCGCATTTCATTCATATTTTTTTTTATTTAAACAACAAATAAATCTTGATTTCAGTCAACATTTTCACCAAACAATATCATAAATTTAATTTTGGACCAGTATTTTTGTAAATATGGTTCTTTTTATAATCATCGACATAAGTTTGTTTCATATAAACTTATGGGTTAATACAGTATTAATATTTGGTATGTACATTATAAATATGTTTCTACACGATATTTTAACCAAAAAAAACAAACAATAGAGTCATTCAATTACGACATAAATCTCTTTCTACACGCTCTCGAGCAATAGAGTCATTCAATTTTTTATGGTTAAAAGTTGTAAGAAATTCAAAATCTACATTTAATTTATCCAAAAAAAAAATAATAAGAAAGCTAAAATCAAAACTGTAAAATTAAGAACATAAAATAACAGATACAGTATAAGATTTACTTGATTTTTGGGACAAAAAAAAAATCTGATTTGCAGAATCTAGAGAATGGTGATACTTTAAATACCAAAAGAGATTATCGGGGAGATAAAGATGATGATAACATATGTGGGGAGTTGGATATGGTTTTTATTTTATTTAAGGGATTTATGTTTAGTTTTGAATTTTTCGATATTCCTGATCAATCAAAGAATTGTGGCAAAAAAATATTTTGTTTAAAATTGTTAATTCTAGACAAGAAGAGAAAAAAAGAAGAAGAAATTGACTGACTTCGGAAGGAAGGGTATGAGGAGGAAAACACAATTTATTTAGGAGCAAAAGAGACAAGAGGGAAAAAAGAAAGGATTAAATAAATTGATAAAAGTTTTTTTTTTTTGACCGTCAATAAATTGATAAAGTTGGGTAAGCAATTTTAAGCATGAATTGAAGCCAACCGGGTGTATTGTATGGGTGGGTACGTGGGTAAAGACTTAGAAGAGGTGCACTTACCGCTACCGGTGTGGGCGGGCTCAGGGGAGATGGGCTGGTGGTGGGCCTTGGGCCGTTAAAATACATAGGCACCCACCGCGTGGTAGGGTTTCTTAGGGTTTAAACGCTGGCTGGTAGTAGGTAGCAGTACTTTGTAAGTTTTGTATATAAAGAGGAGTAGCAAGCATTATCCTCAGCCATAGCCATAGCCATAGACAGCGTTGGTTTCTTCCTCCTGCTCTTACCGTTGTTGTTGCTGTGCTGTGATAAGCTGATCTACCCCCATAAGGAGAGGCATACAGAGAGTGCGTGTTTAATCTGTTTGTCTGTATTTTTGTTGTTTTTGTGGGCTGCTCTACCGCCCTGCTTGCCTGCCTAATATTGCAATTCTTTGATCCCAAATGTGTTTTTTGGTGGGTCAATGAATCTATCGTTAGGCAACATTGACGATCCTTTTGTGTTAATACTATTTAACACAAAAGTCTGCCTTTAGCTCCGATTTTCCTCCTATCTCTTTTAACTAGGATCTTTCGGTGACAAGGCGGATACATCAAATCCACTCCTGTGCATATCAGTTTTCTTTTTCTCTTGATTTTTTTAACAGGAGTTTTTTTGTTTGTTTCAAAATCATTTCATTTTTGGTTACTTACTTTCTTTTTGTTTGAAAAAGGATGGATGGTTGATGCTTTGGTTGAGGAGGGTGATGAAAGAAATCAGACGGATTCCCACTGATTAATTTCTATTGTGATTACCTAACCAGCTACTTCTGACTCCTCAACCTCAACCCCAAATATCACTCACCCCACCCTACCCTTTTCTTTTTTTTTCACTCTCTCTTTTTTATTTTTTAATATAAAAAATAAAAAATTGGATTTTGAGGACTGGAATTTATTTATGTCACAATTTAGGTTTTTTTGGAGGCCTATGATGTGAGAAAATATTTGCTACTCTTGATGGGTATTATTATCCCATCTGATGATTCCTTTCCACCAAGATCTCTGAGGCTTCCTCTCTTCTTTTTTCTTTTAAAAAATATTTTGTTTCTAATAATAATACAAGTAAGGATATAGGTGGTGGTGTTTGTTGCTGTACTTCACTGACGATACTTGGATTCGGGACAGATAAAATGTTTGTTTAAAACTTTCAAAAAATTGGAAACCAATGCTACTGCCTAGTCGGTGTCTACAAGTTGTTGACATTTTATTCTGAGGCGGCGAATTTGTTAATTGACAGAATAAAAAATTAAGACTGCTCTCCAATACATGGCATTTACGCACTCTTCGTCGCATGGACAATTAAAGATATGATCACGGAGGAGTTTAAATTTGAAGTAGACCATATCATTAAATACCATCGTGCAAGAGGGAATTCTACTTTTGTTTGGTAAGAAGATGCAATATCATAACAAATGTAAACCAAGGATTACATAACAACCTCTCTGTGGGTTGTGTTTCCAGATTTATCTGCCAAGTAAAACGAAAAACATGAATCTGGAGGGGCTAGGAAGTGCTGCTATGAATCTGGAGGGGCTGAGAGAGTTCTAATCTCATAATCATAAGGAAGTGCTGCAGCCTTTGGCAAGTGCATCAGCAGAGGCATGATTAACACCTACCTTCCACCTTCGTTGTAGAACAACTTTGACTTCCTGGAAAGAAGCCTTATTGGGCTACCTTTACTTCATATATATACATGTATTTTTCATCAGCCCACTTCGCTGATGAGCCATAGTTTGTAATGGAGGAGGAAGGAGCCTTGCAATAAGGTGGAAAATTGGAAGCAGTTGAAAGTGTGGTTGTCAAGCGCTAATAGTTAACTGTTGATTTGATTGCATCCAGTATCTGCATGCAAAGCCGCCGCACAGTAAAAACTATGTGGAAGAAAATAGAGTAACTGGCGCAAGAGTAAAGGAATTAGAAGAGCATGAGCCTAGCATACCTTGTTTTTGGTTGGCATATAGAAGGGTTCAAAAACAAGAGGGAAGGGAGTGTCCAAGCCACAAACTCTTGATATGGGAGCTTCTAACTGCATACAGTACATTTCATGTTTAGCAACCGTTCATCTAAAGAAAAGCACACATCTCATCCTCGCAGATCTAGACCAGCTGCACTGCAGCGAAACACAATTTTCATGTCTTTGATCTCCACTGATGCAATTAACTACTAAAGCATGCTAAGTATTGTTCTCAAACTGATAGGAAAACTTTCTACCTCTGTTGGTAATCATGGTGCATGGTTTTTGCTATCTAGTAAATCTCTGTTAAATCCCTGTCTATCCTAGCTGCTAATCCTGAAAGCTGCTTTTGTGCATGATCGATGTTGTTCTTTATGAATCGGGAGCAATGCCACAATGGACGATGAAAGATACGAAATCACAATTAATATTAACAATCTCCACCAATGTGATAGGACTCTCGCCACTCTAACAACCTACTTGTGGAAACACAGACTTATGGGCATAACTTGTTCTTCTTACTTTGGCCTAGAAGCACACTAACATCCTATGCCTTCATAAGAGTAGGCAAGAACTGGTTAGGATAATTAATTTATCAAAAAAAAAAAAAAAGAGAGAGAGAGCATGGCACTCGAGGGCTATCCAAACCAAGAGATTCTCAACGAATTTTTCATCTTAGAGATAAATAACTATGAGGCAAGTTCTAGGAGAATACTATATGACTTCTTTACCAATGTTCCTCCAATCAATGAACACCAAGAATTCACCATAAAAAAGGTTATGAAGTAAAAAAAAAAAAAAATGACATTTCAAGAAAAAAGTGCAAATGTTTACCCTTGTGAAGCAACGCTCAATAATGGATGCAGAGATTTCAGCACCAAATCCTCCGGTAACTGGAGCCTCATGACTGATCTACATGATGGGAGGAAAATCATCACCAGAAATGGATCCAAGCAATTTACCAGAAAGCATAAATTGTAAAGAAATGTATTCTTACAAGAAGTCGCCCCGTCTTTCTGACTGAATCTTCAACTGTTTCTTTATCCCAGGGAATCAGTGTTTTGAGATCTATCAGTTCACAAGAAATTCCTTCCTGCAATCATTATCCAAATTAAATTGAATAATCTCAAGATCCTTCATGGGAAAGATGTGATCCATAGATTATATGAAATATCACCAGAACATCAGAGTTTAAGTTTAAGATCACGCAAACAGACATGGGATTTCGAGTGACATTGGAACATATCTGGTAATGTGTTGAAATAAATATTAAAAATGAGGATATAACATTGGAACATATCTGGTAATGTGTTGAAATAAATATTAAAAATGAGGATATAACATTGGAACATATCTGGTAATGTCTTGAAATAAATATTAAAAATGAGAATATAAGGATGCAGAACTTCTTTTTGAAGCATATGCAGAGCATTGTTCATGAATAACCTAAAATTGGAGTTCGCTTAATGAAAAAGTTTGAAACGTAACACAGAAACTTTGGAGAAATAAAATCACTAGCCTTCTCAGCATCAGTACAGGCCTGCTCCATGACAGCCAGTTGTGCTCCCCAACCAACAAGTGTTATGTCAGATCCTTCTCGGATTACCTAGGTATTGCACTTTCAAATTTCTTCAGAAAGAGAAATAGAGTGCTGAAATTTACAATGAGAATATAGAAGTAGCATACCTCTGCTTTTGACAGAGGCAACATATAGTCATGCTCAGGAACTTCCTCCACTGCCAAACGATAAAGCCACTGACAAACCAAGGCATCCAAAATTATTGAAGAATTATGTGTGCGTCCGGATGCTCCGGATTTATTTCATCTGAGGAGATAAGAGTGCAAGACCTTAGGTTCAAAGAAGACAACAGGATTTGGATCACGTATGCATGACAATAATAATCCTTTTGCTTCTCGTGGGCTCCGAGGAATTACCACCTACACAAAGAACTCTAGTTAAAGATTTATTCTTTCGGTCTAGTTAAAGATTTATTAACACAATGTTTAATCCCCTTCCCTGTATAAAAAGTACTCACTGAGACACAGAATTGATAAAACTCTGGCCATATCCAGCAAAATTAGGAGCCCTAGAATGCAAATATACCTACAGGAGCTTTCCTAGACTCAGAGGCAGAATATCAATTGAGAATGTGTGCAAAAAACGGTATAGAGAAAACCATTTCTAGCTATCCGGCCTGAAGCAATGGCCTCTTTCCTCTTAATGCACAAGGTTTGTCTAGTTAAGCCAGTTTAGAATCTTCGATTCAGTTCAGAATCTTGACATCATGGGGGAATGTAAGGAAAAGAAGTGACAAAATACTATTCCGTGGTAGAAGGTTCCTTGTGTTGTTGGAGATTTGTTATATTAAATTTCCAAAGTAGCTTGTCATTGATAGAAAGTGCAGAACAATCTATCCTGTGTTGTGTGGACGAAGAGTGATGTGTAGTGTGTACTGATGCAATTTTCACTCTCCAAAAGCTTTAAAAACTCAACAGCAGCCCAACAAAAGAGGGATAAATAAATAAATGGAAAAGAAGAGCAATCAGGAAAAAGAAAAAAGAAGGGAAAGAAAGATACTTTGATACCCGGAACGTGACAAAAGAAGGCTTCCGGGGATTGGGAATGATAATGTCCACCATGTCCCACAGCTCCATAAGGAGCTCTTATCGTTAAACCTGGGGAGCAGTAATCACCATAAAGCCTACTTTTCAAGAGGATAAAAGGCAAGGATTGCAATGGAAGAGAAGCAGAAAGTAGAACAGTGTAAGTATCTAAGAGAATGGAGATGAATGACCTCCACAATTATATTGATTCCCGCTACGGTATCTGAACTTTGCGGCTTCATTGACAATCTACAAAGTGGAAAAAGTTGTGTTAAAGCTGAGGAGATGAGAAATGTGGGTGAGCCAATACCAAATCATCAGAATTTTCAATCATTACAGGGAGGGGAGTTTGCCTGATCAAAAGCAGGGTAGATATAATCTGCAAACTGGATTTCGGCTATTGCACGATTGTCCTGTCATACATATGATACGCGACGAGTGAAAGATGAGAAATGCATAAAAGCACAAAGAGTCTGAAATCTCAAGAGCCATAAGGCAACAGCCATGAACTACATACACACATAGTAACTCCCACAAACTCACCATGGCTGCCAGGCCAATCGCAAATCCAACAATACCCTGTAAAGGATATCATTTTAATGAGTGGTTGGTCTTGACAGACATCGAAATCCCACTTACTTATAGGAAGGGAAGGGAAGGGAAGAAATGATATGATATTGATGGGATTCGGAAGTAGAAGAAGAGTGTGATTAGGTAGGTAACCTGTTCACAAAGTGGGGTGTTGAAAACCCTGTGTTTCCCAAATCGTTCGGCGAGTCCAGTAGTGCAACGGAACACCCCACCGAAACTGACATCTTCTCCAAATAGGTAGGACCTTAAAAAAGACGGGGAAAAAAGATTACACCTTTATTGCAAGAATAAAAGAAGAGGGGATAGGGAGTGAAAATGTTAAAATTAAGGGAAAGAAAAAAGAGAGAGTAGTAATAAGTAAATAACAGACCGAGGATCGGTTTCCAAGGCGATGTGGAGGGCTTGATTGATAGCAGTGTAGAGGTTCAATGGTTTCCCTTTTCCACCAATCTGTCCAATTTGTTGTGGTTGCTGCTGCTGTTGTTGTTGTTGAATAACTTTGCTGCCTTGGCAACTTACTGAGAATTCCCTCCTCCCTCTGCTGCTGCTAATGCTTTCCACCAATCTTCTTCCTTGCCTCCTAAAACTGGTTGCCAGAGCCATTCTTCTCCTCTTTGTGTCTTGTTGTTTCCTTCTTCTATTTATTTTAACTTTCTTTTTAATTTGCCATAGGAACCAAAAACCAGAGGTGTCCTTTTGGTTTGCTTTCAAGTGCTCTGCTCTGTGTTAATCCTTGAGAGATTCCCAGAGAAGAGAAGGGATTGCTAGTTAATTAAGGGTGGCAGTAGAGAGAAATGATGGATTGATAGAAAGAAAAACCAAAATACCAAAACTAACAAAAAAAAAATATGAACGAAAATGGTTTTATCTTAAAATTTTTTAGTACTACTGGTTTATAGTGATCTTGTTGTTCTCTTTTTATGGTAAACAAGGGAAACGTGGGGAGCTTGGTAAGCTGTTCAGATTAAGATGCTTGTCAGTTGCCACGTCAACATGTACCTAATCTCTCCCTCCCCCCATCTCTCTCTCTCTATTCTTGTCTGGTTTTCTGATTCCATCCGATACAATTAACTTTACCATGCAATAACACTGCAAGGTTGGAGTTGGACCTGATGATTATTATAATTATGATGATGGATGAACTAAGCTGCTGCTGCCTACTAATACCTGATGATTATTATAATTATGATGATGGATGAACTAAGCTGCTGCTGCCTACTAATAAGATTAAACGCTGGTGGGGGGTTTTGCCAAGAGAGATGGATTAATCAGGTTGAGTTGGACAAGGTTCTCTTTATCCATATATCAAATTAATATTTGTTTGTGCTGCTACAGTCTGAAGAGGGCTGAATAGTAGGGGAATGACATGTCTACCTCATGGGAAGAAGGTTATGTTAATCTTGCCATATCCCCCCATGGACTTATAAAAAATAATAGTCGTCCGAACTGTGATGTTCATCCAAAACAAAAGAGGTGTTCCATGAAAAAAACACCGCTGCTCATGGTCCTGGCTGAGTGCTAACTGCCCCAGCCTGCCCTGTCTCAATCTATTTTGCCTATGTGTGTGTTTAGGCTTATAGATCCCAATCGGAAACTGCAGATTAACGGGCAACTGGAAAGACCCGTTGACTAAAAGCAAGTTACAATGCAGAAAACCATCAAGTAAAATATTCTGCAGCCAATCAAATGGCGCTATAACAGATAAATCCCACACATCTAGCTTTGTTTGACTACTAAAAGAGTTAGAATGATACCATAAAAGCAGTTTTGGTTCTACAAAGGCAGGAATTTGCCCAACATTCAAATAACAACATAAAAAGGATATAGAAGATACTAAAACCCAAACCCACAACCCGAAAACCCCCCAAGGACCAAAAACACCAACGGCTGACCACAAGGCGGCCCTTCATACATTACATATAATGTTGGATCAGGAGACAAAACTCTACCCTGCATCGCCACATCCAGAAGCATCTCAAGACACCCTCTTCTAAAATGCTAATGCCTGTCCATTTCCACAGCACCAACCCCAGTTCCCACGCACATTTCCCCAGCAGCAGTCCCATATACAATCTTGCCTTCAGCGACAATCTGAAACCGTAGACCACAGCTGTGCCAGAGCAAAACCCGAATATATTATTTGCACTATTCTCCCAATGCAATCAATTCACCTGCTTTTGATTCATCTCCAGCTTCTGCAGCGAATCCATTCTCGTATGGCTTCTCCTCCCCAATAGGCTTGGCAGTTAAAGCAGCCTCCTTGCTCAAATCAGGCAGGCTCTCTAGAGACTTCTGTGAATCGGTAGTCAGTTCTTTGTTTTCACCACCTGGTCGTCCTTCCCATACCTGCATCATTGCAGTGTAACAAACAGTTAGAAAACTACAGCCCAATCCTGAGGTCAGATGAAAAAGTATCACAAAAGGCCAAGACCAATCATCCTCGATGAAGAGAAAAATATAAAAAATAGACCACGCAGAAGATAACACTGCTCTCAATAGGACAAATATTTCTTGCCTTTTTCTTGTTAAGCTGTTGCTTGGCTTTCCTCTGCTGAATAATCTTTGCTCGCTCATCATAAAACTCAAAGTCATCCAAAATGCTTGTTTTGCTGGAATGGTCCTTGAATATTTTTATCATTTTAAGCCCTTGCTCTAACTTCACCTGGAATATACCATCCAAAAAACTTCACTTTAGAATGGAAAAGTAGTGACCGAGACAAACCAATTTATTTCAACGGTTATAGCTACCTCTTGAGTGTCTCTACTGTTGGTGACAGGTTTGTTCTCATTGTTCTCCAGGGTAAGATGCTTCAACAAACTGTTGGGGACATCCTTCACAATGTGCCACTTCACAGGAAAACAACCTGTCCACTTGTCCTGTTGCCAGTGTTCCACACTCTTGTCGAAATCAACTGATCCCATCATCTCTGCTAACCCAACAAACTGTCCACTGGTATTGACCTAAGCATGACTCAAAGAAAACCACTGTAAGTTCATAGACACATAAGAAAAACAAACGTCAAACAAATGATAATTTGCAACCATATGCTTACCGAGAAGAAAAGGAACACAGGGCAACCACAGGGCTTTTGCTGAGCCTCCTTGTATGCTGCATCCAGTTTCTTGTTACCACTTGAAGTACTTGACCAGACATTATATTTAATGCTTTTATGGACATCATCCTCACTGTAGGACTTAATAATGTAGAATTTAGCCTCAGCATGATCCTCTAGAAAATCTGCTCTGTTATACAGCTCCCCATCTGGAATCACAGTCATCTTATCCTCCTCACTACTATTATCACTTGATAATGTAAAACTTTTTTGGTTCCTAAAGTCTTTATTCCTAGGACCCTTGCTCAGCTCATTAAGACCATCGATATTCGGACTGTGAAAACCATAATAATCATTACCACGCCCCCTCGGCTTATATTTGTGGTCAATGGCCCACCACCCATATCCATTTGTTCCCATGTTATAACCGCAATAACCAAAGCCCATGCCAGATTTAACACCATTTCCATAATGGCCATGCATTTTCTTCTGATACATCCTATTTATGAATCCATCAGTTGAAGTGATGCCAGATGCCACACTTGGGTGCTGCAATGCCTGATCAATTCAAGTAGTAGAATTATAAGAAACCAAATAATTTGATTGCTATGTATTGAAACAGAATCCTTGGTAGCTATGCATTATAAAAAACAAAGAATTTTGATTGTTCTGAGGAGGAAAGCATATAACAGTTAGCGCCAAAACATAAGTTGTTCCGGGAGGATAAAGAACAAAGAAAAGATATTGCATTTTAAACAAAGTAGCTGAGAATTTGGAACTGAAAGTTCTCAGCCTCTCAGCCTATATGATGAAAATCAAGGAAGAACCATCAAAATGTTTAGCTGTAAGAAAATGTAGCAGTCTGAATTTTTCATACCATAAAGTAGGGATTCTGATTCCATGAAGAAGGAAAACCGCCAGCCTTCGGAAATGAACAAGCCATTTCTGAGCTTCTACACTGCCCATTTGAAAGTAGGGAGGTATCTGACCAAAGGCCAGGAGCCCGTAGCCCTCCAGGAAAAGTGTTTCTTCCATACGAATTCTGATGTTTAGGTTTGTAGGGCACTGAACCATTACTTCCCTTGATGGTCCTAGAGTTTTCGTTGCCATCAGAATTTCCTTTAGCAGTTTCCTCAGGCAAAGGCTTTTGGTCAGCATCTTTGGAGATAGAATGATCCACCTTTGGAGAGGCTGCCTTATTAGGAGTGAATGGTGTACTCGTGTGTGTCAGCGGCTTCACAAAAGGAGGGTGTTGATACTGAAGAGGGCCATAAAATTGATCATCACTTCCCACTGAGGGAGCAGGGGAAGCAGCTGGAGAATATGGCCCATATGGTCCAAAGCCATAAGCATGCTGATACATAACAGAGCCATTGTTCCCATAAACCCCCTGACAAATATAGAAACTCGCTTACAACTTGTTAAAATCAATAAAAGAAAAGGAGAACCAAGCAATGAATTCCAATATGTGGTTTCAAGATAATCAAAATAATCATGACACTGTAATAAATGGGCAATACTCACAGAAGTCACATCAACTCCATCCGCATTTAGACATCTTGAATAGTCATCCCACTCATTACCAGTCCCATTATAGCCTAATAGAATTCACAGCCATATCAATGAAATTTAAAGAAAATAGGACGAATTTATACAATCTTGAAATCAGAAGATCACAATGAACATTCGTAGCGCAGAAAAAAAAATGGTATTCAGAATGCATAAATATACTAACACTAGAGAATTGGAATAGATTAACTTACCTCCATAGTAATAGGAGGGATAACCATAGGGATGGTAGCACAGGGATGGATCCATGGGGCTTGGTAACAATGGGGTCATGGACCGCTCACATGACTGAACCTAAACATTTGCAAGGGATCACAAGGAAGAACAACAAAAATTTAGAGAAGCTCAAATAGAGAGAGCAGTGCAGATAAAACACAAGTCTAGGGCAACATTTTAGTAGCTACGATCTTCATTCATGAAGCTCATCAATACTGCAAGTTACCTTCTTGGGGAGCTCAGGAGCATCCTGGGTCTTTGCTTGAGAGTCCAAAGACAGGTTCTGAAGCAAATCTGATGTTTCTATGGCAGCAGATGTAAAGGAGAAACAGTAGACCAAGAACAAATTTAAAAACTATAAGCAATCCAAGAGACCCAGATCATGCAATCAAGACAAAAGTGAGAGAACAAAGATCCCAACTTAAGCACTAAAAAGACAAGAGTGGAACCAAAGATGCAATCTTTAACGACCAGAGTAAAACACACACACACACACATACACAAGTCAAGTCAACCAAATAATAGCACAAACGCAGATCAAAAGAATACCCAGTAGGGGGAATTGAGAAAGGATACGGTCAGCAGAAGGCGCGACGGTAGCCATGACCTGTGTGGATTCCTCCTCCGACAAAGATCTAAACCCTTTTGTTCACAGCCCTAAAAGGGGGTCTAAGGGGTTTGGGTTTTGGGGGAAGGAGGAAAAAAAAGAGGGTTTGCTCTCCCCCAAGTTGGTGATTCAAATACCACCAAGCAGCAGCCACTCTCGCTAACCTCACGGGCGGGTCACCCAGTGATGTCATCACTTCACATTAATTGGGCAAATGCTCCCACTTGGCGCAAAAGACCTGTGGGTGTCCTTTCGTCATTTTGGACCTTTTTTGTTGTTGCAATTTTTGGTTTAGGTCTAATAAATCTTCTTCTTCTTCTACTACTACGTGGAAGGCGAGGGGCAGTGAGGTGTTGAAGGATCACAGGCGGGTGAGGATATCGTGCTCCTTTGTTTGGATAAAATGTTGGATACGAGAAGGGCATGGGGATGTCCCTATCGCTTCTCTCTTGTAACTTGTTAAGTTGTAAGCAGTAACCCCCCTCTTTGTTTTACTTATTAAATTCTTTTACTTGGATTAACGTTTCTGCCCTTAATTGAGAATCCAATCCAACTTTTTCCTATTTCTTTTGTCTCATTCTATTTATTTTTTTGGGGAGATTCAGTGATGGAATTGGAGAGGGGACTTGTCAGGAAAAAAGAAAAAGGGAAAACAGGTCGGCAACTGAATTCAAAAATACAAGTGGGGATTCAAGCAAGCCGCTTATTTTTTAGAGTGGGAAAACAAATTAACACTTTGTGAATTTGTTTAAGCATTTGTTGTTGAATTGAAAGAAAGAAAAAGGATGTAAATAGAGGAAAAGGAAAGACAAAGAGGAGAAAAGAAGGGAATTAACAATCTGCGTAACCCCAATCAAACATTAATGTATACTTCAAGTGTGAGTTGTGTATCCCACATCGGAGAGAAAGAGACTAAGTGAGTAACATATAAGTGAAGTGGACCCATATACCCAATGCCTTGAGGTTTTGGGTTACAGAGTGGTGTCCTAGTCACGCGTATGGAACTCACTTGGGAGTTGGGCCTCGCGTATTGTCTCCCAGGTTTTCGGGCGACTTCTGGTTCTCAACACGTGGTAGCACTTGGGCCTCGCGTATTGTCTCCCCGGTTTTCGGGCGACTTCCGGTTCTCAACACGTGGTAGCAGAGCCGATGGTTCGGCTGAGACGAAATGGTTTGCGACATGGTGGTGATGTTCCCGTGGCTGCTGCCCCCATGTGGAACGAAGAGCGGTTGGGCTCTACCCATCAAACCGTTTAAGCTATTCTCAAGTCCCATTCCTGTACAACCTCGAAATCATTTCATTTGAGCTATTCTTAATTATACAGTCTCAGTCTCATACCCATATAATTACGAAATCGCCCCATCCCTACACAGTCTCAGGATCTCTCCTATTCCGGTGTGGATTCGGTTCGTTCATGTGCCCCTCCGTCTAGAAGCCTGTCAGAAGCCGCTCCTTGTCCATGCTCATCCCGACACCGGCGTTCACTTCCCGCCCTCATAGACCCCGGGATGTCACATTTCCGGTCTGGGCCTAAGTGAAGTTTAGCTCTTGGAGCATCGGCAGACGCGTGCTCCTGGAACGGGGCTTGATGGCAGAGTGGGCTCTTGGTGATGTTGCGAAAAGTTTTCGAAATATTTCCGTTGAAGGGGGAGTAGGCCCATGGTTCGATATGGAAGAGTCTCACACTTGAGGGGGAGATCGTTGGAATATAAGTGTGAGTTGTGTATCCCACATCAGAGAGAAAGAGACTAAGCGAGTAACATATAAGTGAAGTGGACCCATGTACCCAATACCTTTAGGTTTTGGGTTACAGAATGGTGTCCTGGTCACGCGTATGGAACTCACTTGGGCCTCGTGTATTGTCTCCCCAATTTTCGGGCGACTCCCGGTTCTCAACATAATTACTTGCTGTGCTGCAAAATGAAGGTTCAGTGAAAATTCAAAGACACTGTAGAAATAGGGTATCAAATTAAGTTGGCGCAAGTTGAAGAGTTTCCAGTTGCTGCTATATGTCGAGGTATATTCTGTTGACCTCTTATGTTACATTGCAGTTTGCATCATGAAAATTATACACGTTCAGAGTAGTACGTGGTTTTCTCCTTTTTTTTTTTCTGATATGAAGTCATGAATCACTTCCAAGGAGACTGCAATATTTTTATTCAATCATACTGTAGGTAAAGCAAAATACAGAGGCAGACAGTTCTATCAATTTAGCAGCTAGAAGGTAGTATGAGTAGCGAAATCCGCAACAGTGTTCACTAGAACAACCAATGGACTCCTAACATTGTGGAATCCGTTTGACCAAACTATCTCTCCAAAGTCATATCTATCTTGAGATATCTTCAGTGGTTTGAGTGTCACAAAGTAAGACAATACCTCCTTGGAGCAGGAGAACAGTAAGATCCTAGGCCAGATTATTACCTCTACTCCGTGAGGCTCCACAATGCTAACAAAGTATATGGCATCCTTCTTTCCACCTACATTTCGAACAGTCCTCTTGAGGGTGGTGGAGGATTGGAGATTAGAAACTGTAATGGATGGATAATTTATGTTTGAGTTTGTTCTGTACATCTTAGGACAGCTTGTATCAGTAGTCCCTGCAGTTGGAAGAACCAACTTCTCTATCTGTGCTTGGGAGTAGCCAAGGTTGCAGAGGAATATGATGTAGTCGCTGCTTTTCATGTCATAAACTAGTCCAGGATCCATTGCTTTGGAAGGGTTCATATGACCGGCACCAATGTCGAAGGGATCTGATGGTTTCATTGATCCACCAGAGAGGACACCATCATGGCTTGTGTCCCTTGTATAGGCTGGTTGAGGAAAACAAAAATGTGACTTCAAAAACTAATATATATAGCTACCTGCTGGATCATTAACATTTGCAGTTTCACAATAACAGGATTCTGCATGTCAACCATAGGATGAGAATATAATTAACAACAGTGAGCATGTTGCTCTTATCATTTTTCTACTTTTGTACATTACCTTAATCTGTTTGTGAACTTGCCTTCACGGTCTAATTAAGTAGGGCATAGTTATGAGGAGAGAAAAATTGCAAATTTACACTCTTTCCCAAAGTCCCAGGAAGGCAGGAACTATACCCTTGAAAAATGATTTTTCCTAAAGACCTACTTGTTTCCTTGTTAAATTCAGCACTGAAAAATCCTAACCTAAATCCGCAAAAGTAATTCCACTACCTCCTACCATAAAATCTGCACATCCAGGCTTGAAAACTTCTTGCTGTAATCCATTGGTTATAACTGCTCTGGGAGGATGTAGGGTCTTTAAAAAGTTTTCTTTTTAGGGACAGCTAATTAAGACAGAAAATGTGGACTGCAAGAGCTTCTTTAGCCTTTCCAACTTTTTATTTAGGGACAGCCCCACCTAGTGGTGCAGTGCTTTCCACCTCCTCCCACTGCAAGAGGTCCCCGTTGAGGCCTCCTTCCTAAATAATTAATTAGAGAAGGAGAAAGCTAATATATATGGTGAAGTGAACAACGGAAATTGTGCAATGGCTTAACAGTCTTTTGAAGCCTGAGCCAGGTAGAAGTGTAAAAATGGCATTTTCGGTTCAGGGTCGTAGTTCCTTTCTTACCTGTGGTCATTATAGCAGACCTAATGGCAGCTGGAGACCAGTCAGGGTGAGCTGATTTGATAAGTGCTACTACTCCTGAGACATGAGGGCATGACATTGATGTCCCTGTCTGAAAGTTCCAATTCACTTTGCGGTCATCAATCGGTAACAGAGTTGGTGGTGTTTTGGTAGGCCATGCTGCCAGTATATTGACTCCTGGCGCAATTATATCTGGCTGTTGTAGATCAACAAGAACAAAGTGATCATATAAGCAACCCAAGATTTGATGCATGGTAATTGGAGCTCTCTCCAATGCTAGTCATCTTCTCATTGAGAAATTTATGACTGACAACCTAGTGTTTCAGTTTCCATCAATTAATTAGCATACCTTGAGAATATCAGGTGTTATTGAACTTGGGCCTCTAGATGAGAAATGTGCAACCTTAGGTGCCGGGGACTTTCCAATTACTGTCCTACTTGGTAATACCTGCACAACAGGGTTCCTCCATAGTTCACAACTTCATGTTAGATATCTGGTCTTTATTTTATTTTGCTGCAAAAATATACATTTGACATTCGACCAACTAAACAGCTAAACTTGTTACCTCCTAGCTCTTATTAAGAAACTGATAATGTAATGATGACACCTAAGAATTTTCATTTTTCTCAAAGAAAATTATTGTGTATGGTGTCCGACAGTAAGGTATATGCTGCTGTTATATGAACCATCACTTCCACTTACTTGGATGATTGAGAAAGATAGATTTGGATCCTTGTTCCTTGGCTAATGCTAATACGGATTGTAGGGATTATATCAACATCGGCAATCTGCTTGGTTGGAGGCTCAACAAGGATCAGTGCCACTGCATTGGCCTTCTTCGCTGCTGCTTGAGCAATTCCAGCTGATGGTATTGGTCCTACAGTAGAGAAGCACAGAATAACTTTCCCTGTCGCTGGTCTTTTATTCCAATTCTCCAGTACGCACGCCCTGGGAGTGTTGCATGATATAAGTAATTGTTGTTTGTTTTACAGAGCTCATTCCATCCTATTAAGTTAGCAGGAAACATGCAAATAATCTTCTTCAAACAATTTCTTCTTCTTCTTCTTCTTCTTAAACTAATACCAGAGGGAGAATATTACCCGTCAGAAAAATAAGGAATTGCGGTGACCAATCTTCCTTTGATCTCTTTGGTGATTAAGCTCTCTCCCTGTTGAAACATATGACCTTTTATTCAGTCAAAATTAATAGCAGCAAAAGTTTGGGCACAGATCATGCTGAAGTAGGATATCTAAATTTGCAACCAGTTGCTTCAGTTCATCAGGGGTGTAAATACTCCTATTCCGTCCCTTGGTTTCCCAAAAAAAAAAAAAAAAAGAAAGAAAAAGAAAATGAGAATGTCTGGTAAGTTACCATGACAGAGAAGTTACTGTCCAAGACCAACTGGGTTGGAAATGTTCGATCAGTGGAAGAAGCCGCGACAGATATGCACCAGGGGGCAACATTTCCCACCAGGGATGGATCAGGGCCATCATTTCCTGCTGAGAACACCACACTGACACCAACTTGCATTGCATGAAATGATCCAATATCAGAATTTGAAGCGAAGAATGGAGACAAGGGTGGAGGTGCACCAAATGAGGCCGAGATTACATTAACTCCATCATGCAAGGCATCATCAAATGCCGCGAGTATGTCAGCTTCAGTGCACACTCCATCAAGATCCTTGCTCCAACAGACTTTGTACACTGCTAGCCTAGCCCTGGGTGCACCACCCCTGGCAGTGCCTTCCCCAAAACCAAAGAAGCTCACATTCTTAACTATGGATCCAACAGCTGTTGAAGCCGTGTGTGTTCCATGACCAAGAAAGTCTCGAGCTGATCGATATTCTTTGTTCCCACTCATATTTAAGGATCCAAATTCTTGTTCATATCCTTTGAGGTAATAACGTGCACCAACTAGTTTCCTGTTGCATACTTTTTCTGGTTCAAACTCTTCTCCTTTAATGCATTCCCCCCTCCAAAATGGTGGGATTGGTTCCAGGTCAGGCTCTTCCTTGAAACTCTCAGATTCTGGCCATATACCTTTCCAATAATAAAACAAATAGATAGGTAAGCAGTATGTGGTTGCAAATGCTTTATGAAATCACAAAAAAGCATGATAACAGTTGCTTGCTGGTAAGATAGATATCCAGGTTCTGTAAAAATATAAATACTTGAATTGATCTTGTTGGAAATAAACCCAAAGACCAACTGTTATGTAACATATCATTTTATAATGAGAAATGTCTCGTTTGCAAAAGCAAAAATATTGGTTCATGATATGTCAGATAGGATTGGAACTTGAGTTATCTAAAAGCTATACTACGAATGATACCACTCTCATGTGCACGATTTTTTTTTTTTTTTCAATCTTTGGATTCACTGGAAAGATGAAACTGCTTGCTTTTCTTTTCTTTCTTTATCATATTTGTGTTTCTTTTCTTGTTTCTGAAAAGAGGTTTCCTTCTGTTTCTTGAGCAGTTTCCATTTACATAAAAGTTCAATTATAAACGTTTACTTGACGAGCTAGCTAGCTAGAGAAGAAAGCAGCAACGAGACCTGTATCAAAGATCCCAACTACAATGTTGTCACCAAAGGTCAGTTGCAATGGAGACGCTTCAACAGTGTCCAAGGTGAGGCCTAAAAAGTCCCAGCTTCTGGTTGTGTGCAACTTCAGTGTCTTGCTCCTGAACACAGATATCACTCCTTTCATGCCTGCACTACAGCAATTTCTTTCTGAATTGGCCGGTTTCTTTCCCATTGAAGATTCTTATTGATATACATTTTAACATGTGTAAAGAGAAGGTGAAAGATGCATTACTGGCCAAGGTGTTTGCTTGGGTTGAATTAAGCTCGGCTGAAAACCCTGAGAAACTATGCCTGTAGCTATATTGCAAGGACTGCTTGGCTTCTTCTTCACTAAAAGTAAGTGATATTGAGAAAAGAAAACGAGGTCAAGTTCAGCTGACAGAAGAGAAAATGCCTTTATTACTCACCAAAGTACCTTGAGAAGACATTAGACAGGAGCTGGATATGAGATTCGGAAGTGATTATGGGGTCATGAAATTGTCTGAGCCCTAAATAGACAATATACACCTGCATAGAACAACAGCGCAATGAAGAAGGGATGATCATTATTGGAGATGGAGACAAGAAAAGTCGAAATATGCTTGAAAAGCAGCAAAAATGTACATGAGATGTGGATTCTGACAGAATGAACAAAAGTGAGAGAAATAGGCCCCAAAAACATTCAGGATAGGTAGCCATGTTTTCTGCGCGGAAGAGCCACATGACTGGCTAGGATTAAATAGGTATTTGTATGAGTTATCATATCAATTCAATTGTGGTAGCAGTTGAAAAATTGGTTGGTATTGGGTGGTGCATCCCAAGGCTTTTCAGGCTGCAACAGTACCAACATTTCTCGAGTTTATGATGATATTTTCCCTTCAAAGCTAGCTAGTTCTTGAAGACAAATATAAGCAACACCTACAGCTTCCTCCCTCATTTCCCCTTCTCTCCCTTTCTCTTTTTCTATCATCACCTATATCTACTTTTCTTCTTATGCATAGGGGTAGAATTACAACTGAAGACTAACATCATGAAGCTCCATCATATAGCTTAAATACCATAAAAGAGGAATGCATGTGACGTTCATGATTTTGCAGATGCAATATTTTCAGCTTCTTTTATCCTCTCTGAAAAATCTTAGTTGACTTAAATGATTGCTTTTCTTTCTTCTTCTTCTTTTTTTTTTTTTGTCACTTTAGCTTCTAGAGCTTTCTTTTTGGAGCTGAATGTTCAAAGAATTTGGATGAGAAGGAACTTAAGAGAACAATATTCCAACAGTGGTGCATAATGGTAAGCCCAATGCTTCTTGCTCTCCATACTAATAATACCTTCTATAGTTTGATTCAAGAAATTGGAAAATAAGCCTGATGGAAATGTATATGTTCCAGAAATGAAGGTTTATTTGTGTATTTTGGGGGATACAATTGTCTCCTATGCATTCTTTGTTGTTTCCTCATAAGCTACCTATCTTTTCTAATTATGCTCTTATTTTTCCCCCAACTCTTTCTCAAGTAAGTTGTTTTTGGAATTGGAGGATTCGGATTAGATTTGAGGTTGCTTTATCTTTGTTTGTAATTTATGTTCCATAAACATTTTCTTGCTTTAAGTATATCCAGGTTCTGGTCCTAATCTATCAGTCTATCTTTTTTCTTCTCTCACCAGCCATATGCTTTAAGCCTTGCAAATAGCTGCCTAGTTCCTATAAGCTGGTCCCTGCATTAGGTGGAGACGGGGTGACTAAGGAACACTTTTGTAAATAACTTATTCGGATTCGAACTGATGCCTGAAGCCTCTTTCTTTAAAGGCTGTTAAAGAAGACATTTCCTGTGAGCATGGGAATCCTGGAGATGCCCCAACCTGGAATGAAAATTGGAGCAATGATCAAAGTCTACTTAATTGATTGGTTAGCTAACATTCGTTTCATTCTTGGTGAGGTTTATAATTGAAAGTTTCAGAACAACAGATACACGGACTATCCCTTCCAGTGTAAGTCATCCCCATCATTAGAACTCTTCAAGTTCAGAGCCCTATAGATACTTGCTTTGACATGAAATTCTGTTGCAGAATTCCACCGCTATTTACTTTTTCCATCATAATTCAAATGAGACAGAGCATCCTAGCTTGCTTTGACAAGCATGAATACCTTGTGACAACATATATAAAACATTTTCTTCTGCAAATTCCATGACAGATATATCAAATGGTTATATATCCGTTCAATCTCTATGATCATATACAATCATATTAACTGATTCATACAGAATCCCTTCCAACTAGACAAATTGTATTTTACTAATAGTTTAGGAAGAGATATTCATGTTAGACGTTCGCCTTTGAAAATTGGCCGGATGGTTATCTAACTTTGAACATTTCAATCACTGCCATTGTTTTGAAGTGTATCAGAACATATTCTATAAACTTGACCATGTTTTGTCTGATGCATGTAACTACTATATTGCAAGTTCCTGCTTTTCCAGATTTCGATTGTGCAGAAAACAAATCTATCACATAGTCCCATGTCTGATAAAAAAGAAATGTGTTGGTCTTCCAACTATACGTATCCACTCTCTCCAGAAGCCATGAATTGACTGTAATTTTGAAATGCAAGCAGGGTGCTATGCTTAATTAGTAGTGATGCAAACGGAGGCAGGCTTAGAGGTTCGAGGAATGATGCACGCCAAGGCGACCATGGAGGATGCAATGGTGTCAAGTATGGAATTTGGATCTATTCTAACAAGCTCAAAGTTCATCATCATAACCTTACTTTCAGAGTCAAGTCCAAAATTCGATCTCACAAGAAATTTAAGAAGAGATGGAGATTAAAGTCGAGAACGCGAAGAACTCGCGCGGAAATTCCTGGAGCGTGCAGTCTCGGAAATAAATTCATATCTCGAGCTCTACAACTCGGATTGTTGCGATCTTGGACTCTATGGAACGATAAAACGAAGATCTACAACGTTTATGTTGAGCCCAGAAGCTGAATCTGCCGTTTTCTTTACTCAAAATGCATTTGAAGTCGACTGACAGAATCTGACCGAAAATTCAGTTTTGTCTTTTTTTAATTTGGGTCAAGTCCATGTAATTGGGTTTAATTATTGTGGGCTTTAGTTAATTAGTTTGGATAAATGTTGTTTGGTTTTATTTGAGTTCGATTCCATGTTGGATTCAATTAAAACCTAGTTGTCTTTGGGTTAGATTAGGTGTCAAACTTGGAGACAAAGTCAAAATCCAATTTGACTAGGATTTGGGATTGATGCCGAATTAGGGTTAGGGACTTAGTATAAATAGGAACCATTACTTTATGTTTATGACAGACTATTTTGAGAGAATAATATTGCCTTTGAGGTTTTTCTTTGATTGTGGATTCAATCAAGTTATCGAGAGTGGATTCTCTTGGTTTTATATTAGGGTTTGAATTTACTTATCAAGTTGCTTTGCTTGTGGCGTTTATTCAATTCCTTGTCATTCTAATCCCTTTGTTGCCTATTCCTTAATTGAGTCTAGGAGGTGAAGAATAGAATTACTAAAGCCAATTGTTGTGTATCTACTTCTTTGTTGTCTAATCCGTGCAGAGATTAGGAGGTGAAGGAGACTTACACGGCGAGTTTGATTGAGATTGACGATCGGGACGAACAGATAGTTACGGAGGTGGAACTAGTGGATTCTAGGGCTGTTGCCGTATCATCTTTTGGTAGCGGAGCGAAGGTTTCAATCAATCATATCCTTTTGTGTTTGTGTTTTTAATTTCGTTCGTGGCCTTTTTCAATTCTTGTTCTTGTTGTCGATTTTATATTAAAAAAAAAAGTGTCGAGTACTGTTCATCGTTACTGTTCATCGTTACTGTTCACAAAAGAAAAAAAAAGAGAGTTGAAAATCGACTTGTTGGAATTGTGGCCTTGAATTGCAAGATTATCAAGTGTTTCTTGCAGGAAATTTTATTGGTTGATTGATTGATTGATTAAAAACAAGGAGAAGTTGGATTATTTGCTATTTGGGATCGATTTCTGCAGGGAAGATTTCTGCCGGATTATTTCTTTGTGGAGTTCGATTTGAGCTTTTTATTGTGTTGGGTAATTGTTGTTTCGTAATTGCTCAATTGTGCAAATAATCTTTCACATACTTATTCTTGTTCTTGTGTGTGAACAATCTTTTCTTTCTTGGTGTCGAAATTGCCTCTAGAATCGATATCTTATCTTTCTTTCTTTAGGTTTCTTTGACTCCTTGAATTAATTGCTGCTGGTTGGTTGCTTGATTGTGTTTATTTGAACCTAACGTATAAAATTGAAGCAGAATCAAGAGTGGTAAGAGGCTGAGAGATCTTTTTCTGCCAACAAACACGAGAGACACACGTGAGGAGTTTTACTGCTAACAAATTTCTTGCAGGATTCTTTCACAATGTCTTCCGTATATGATTCAGACCGGCCTGTAGTGATGTCGTACCTCACGGATTTCTTCAACAACCTCTCCGCCAAATTTGATAAGGTTTCTAGCTCGTTGGCCGAGACTAATGCCATACTAGAACGACAAGCAAGGGTTGTGGATGCACGTCTAGCACGACAAGAGAGGTTGTTACAAACACTCTCTGATAGCATTGGCGACCACAAAGAAAAAGAGAGAACACTTTTCTATACAAGATGCTTGGTGAATGAGAAGGCTATGAGTGTTAAGATTGATGGGGGAAGCCACACCAACATGGCAAGCACATATATGGTGGAAAGTTTAGGATTGGAATGTTTGGAGCATCCTAGACCCTATCGGCTACAAAGGACGAGTGACATGGGAGAAATTGAGGTAACCAAACAAGTCCTGGTTTCTTTTTCCATTGGCCGGTATTTTGACCAAGTGTTGTGTGATGTTGTGCCTATGGATACATGCCATATATTGCTTGGGAGACCTTGGCAATATGATAGGAATGTGGCACATGATGGTCGAAGAAATAGGTATACATTCACCATGGGTGAGAGGAAGATAACACTTGGACCCTTACCTCCAAAGGAAGTTGATGGGGATCAATTGCATGTTAAAAGTCAAGTGGAAGCATGGCAAAAGGAGAAAGAGGCCGAATCTTATCACACTAGTCAGGAAGAGAAGAAGGCTGAGAGTCTTGCAAAAGAAGAGCTAGAGAAGAAGGCTGAGAGCCTTGCAAAAGGAGAGCTAGAGAGGAAGGCTGAGAGCCTTGCAAAAGGAGAGGAAAGCTCAAAAAAAATAAAAGAGAGGAAGAAAAACAGGAAGCCGAGTGTGAGAAAAGAAAAGAGATAAAAGAAGCCTCGAAAGAAATTATTTTAAAAGGCTCAAATGAGAGAGATATGAGAGTTGATTATGAGGAAAAGAAAAGTTTGTTTGTACTTTTGTACAAGAAAGCTTGGTTCAAATCTAACCTTTACCCTCGTCTATCTAGTTTTATTGTTGTTTCTTTGCAGGATTTTAGGGATGCTTACCCTAAGGAGTGGAAGGAACAAATTAATGCTAGTTGCATGTTGCTTGATCCGGGAGGAGAAGCTACGTGCGTCAAGCTTGATCATCCACGCATAAAGCTTGCTTCGCAAGGTGAGTATCATGATCATATTACCTCTGATAATGCTGAATTTCCTCTTATTTATTTTGTAGGTATCGATTCGAGGGCGAATCATTTTGAGGAGGGAGGGAATGATGCAAACGGAGGCAGGCTTAGAGGTTCGAGGAATGATGCACGCCAAGGCGACCATGGAGGATGCAATGGTGTCAAGCATGGAATTTGGATCTATTCTGACAAGCTCAAAGTTCATCATCATAACCTTACTTTCAGAGTCAAGTCCAAAATTCGATCTCACAAGAAATTTAAGAAGAGATGGAGATTAAAGTCGAGAACGCGAAGAACTCGCGCGGAAATTCCTGGAGCGTGCAGTCTCGGAAATAAATTCATATCTCGAGCTCTACAACTCGGATTGTTGCGATCTTGGACTCTATGGAACGATAAGACAAAGATCTACAACTTTTATGTTGAGCCCAGAAGCTGAATCTGCCGTTTTCTTTACTCAAAATGCATTTGAAGTCGACGGACAGAATCTGTCCGAAAATTCAGTTTTGTCTTTTTTTAATTTGGGTCAAGTCCATGTAATTGGGTTTAATTATTGTGGGCTTTAGTTAATTAGTTTGGATAAATGTTGTTTGGTTTTATTTGAGTTCGATTCCATGTTGGATTCAATTAAAACCTAGTTGTCTTTGGGTTAGATTAGGTGTCAAACTTGGAGACAAAGTCAAAATCCAATTTGACTAGGATTTGGGATTGATGCCGAATTAGGATTAGGGACTTAGTATAAATAGGAACCATTACTTTATGTTTATGACAGACTATTTTGAGAATAAAATTGCCTTTGAGGTTTTTCTTTGATTGTGGATTCAATCAAGTTATCGAGAGTGGATTCTTTTGGTTTTATATTAGGGTTTGAATTTACTTATCAAGTTGCTTTGCTTGTGGCGTTTATTCAATTCCTTGTGATTCTAATCCCTTTGTTGCCTATTCCTTAATTGAGTCTAGGAGGTGAAGAATAGAATTGCTAAAGCCTATTGTTGTGTATCTACTTCTTTGTTGTCTAATCCGTGCAGAGATTAGGAGGTGAAGGAGACTTACACGGCGAGTTTGATTGAGATTGACGATCGGGACGAACAGATAGTTACGGAGGTGGAACTAGTGGATTCTAGGGCTGTTGCCGTATCAAGTAGTAAGACCATGATAAAGCAATACATGGTTAGTATTCTTATTAATGTTTCTATCTTTCTTAGACATCGTATATCAGCCTTCACCGCAGTGCATCATGCAGCAAGAGAGTTGAAACGTTCAATTCCCAATATTGGATAGCTGGGAAATTCAAATGGCTTGTTAATTAGGTATTTGAAAAGTCTGGAAAATAAGCAAGCTTGCAGAAAAAGATGACTTATAGGTATTAGTTCATTTTCACCCGTCATCATAACGTGCATTAAAACTCTACTACATATGCTGGTACAGAATGTTAGCTAGCTATAGTAAAGAGTGTCGATATATTAATAATAACCTAATTTAGAATTGGCATAATTCAATCTATGAATTACATTGTGATTACGTTTCATCACACTTCCACTTCACTCTACCTATATAAAATGCAGCACTTGCTGATCACAAAGCTATTATGATCAGCAATGGAGGATATTGTGCAACGTATATCTCAGTGATGAGGTGGTTCATTATATAGCTTTATTTGTGTTTTTTTTTGTATTAAGAGAAAATTAAAAAGGGATCTTACATCAAGAACTCACGCAGGAGCTGTGCCCGAGATGCGTCCAGCATAAGCTGGCTGGTTCATACAATGTTGTGGTGGCGTAGGAATTGGAACTAAGGCACAATCCATGGCAGGCTGGCTTTATTTGTTTATATTAAGTATCTTTAGTGTTTTTGACTGTGAAGAACAAAAGAAGAAAGTTTAATTTCAACATCACTTTTTAAAGAATATACTCAGTGTGTCATACTGTGATTGCGATTTTGATTAATAAAAAGCTCCTATATTTACTCGACCTTCAAGTGTCTGGGATAACTGTAATAATAATACCTCCATAGAAACTAATACGGAGGCATATTAATTATTGTATGTAGAAGATACCTTTTTTCCTTGGATACAAAGTGTAAAACCGCAGGGGCACTTGACATGGAGAATGAGGGCGAGCTATATGCCAAAAACAAGTGGTTCTAAATGATCAGCTTGATTTCTTTTCATCCATCCATATCACAGGGTGGTCATTTCCCAGTGCCTTAATACTAATACAGAGCACAAAGCATGGAGGGGAAGCTCTACATGATAGATTGGACCCATCATCATTCATCACTAACATTCTCTTAAATCATCTCAAGTTATTTCGGTGGAATATTAATCAGAAGGTCATGCCTAGTTAGTGATCACAAGACTGGACAGCATTTCATGAAGGTAAAAATAATAATTGGGACTGTGTGATGCAGATTTTGCAGCTACAATTCCAAATCTTTTGCAGTTATAGATATATTTACTGAAGTCCACAACCGTGGAAAAATGGTGGATGGAGACAAGAATTCTTGTATCACCTTAAAATTATGGCAGCAATCATATCTTCTAGACAAGAGATGATCAACCTAAGAAGTATTGATTTTAATTAGTTACCTGCCGGCTTAGGTGGTCTTTTGTTTTTTGTTTTTTTTTTTTTTAAAGTGATTAATAACGGGACTAAATTTTCCATAAACCACAGGAAAGAGAGGAAAAGGAAAGTTTTTTTTTTTTTTCCAGTGATCCTGTGTGTTTCTTCTGCACTTGCAGGACCTACATGCTTACTTGATGTGTCCCTCCCAGTAGTACCGTCCTTCACCTTGATGAACTATCAGGAAACTGAGCACTTTTTTGCCATATATATAAACCAGTTGAAAAGTATCTGCATTACATTTTTATTTCTCCAAACCCCTTTTCCCCTTTCCACCCAAACCACTAGTTAACAGTAAGAACTGTGCTAATCATATCCAATAGGAATATAGGATTGAACACCACATAAATAGTAGAAAAATATCCTCTCATCAGATTATAGCATACTTAGCCAGGCAGGGACTCTTTCCGTTACAGACTAGTACTACTTTGTTCTGGCAGATAAATTTTCTTATGTTCAACTATTCCTGGTCAACCATGAACTCTGAAGAAGGAGCTATCTTTTACACTTGTTTGCAATAAAACATATACAATTCCCTTGGAGTACTATTGCACCTGCTGTCTGCATGCACTTTTCGCCTTCCTTAAATATCCCCCAGCTATGTTGTCTGGATATGTAACTTTCACCAGTGCAGTGTAGATGCAGCTAGGTCCTTGATTGATACTGTTGCTAGCTGACTGTTCTTTAGTTTTGGATGTTTTCATATACTAGTGAAGTTTCCCAAGTAGGGGCAGTTTTTACAGTTGTAAAGGGCTCTCACGGTTCTGCTTCAAAGTTGATCAGGATCAGGGTAAACTTATATTTGACATTCTAGTCGTCAAATCTAATGATGGATTAGCCCATTATCATCATCGTACTCGGTGAGCACCAAACCGACAGTATTTAGGCACTGCTCTTATAAGTTGACGTGTTCTATTAACCCATTACAACTAGCTTAACATTACAGTACTTATTAGATGCAGTGACCATTTGATAACACATCGGATCCCCAGATTATGACCTGTGGAGATAGTTGAAGTGTTCGTTTTACCTTGATGATTCAACCTATAAACTTTCTTAAAAAAATATGTCAATATATCCCATGCTTCGCATGTGAGTGAAATTTCTAGTGATCAAAATTTTGTCACAGATCTGTAAGTTTTGTCAAGACTGTGGCAATAACACACCATAAGCAAAAACAGAAAGAACCAAAAGATTATTTAGCGTACAAATTAAAGGGAGTAGATTCATCTGTAAGTTATTATATGTCTACCGACTACCATATCTTGTCTTGGCCCGGATGTGAAACTGTATCGAGAAAAGAAAAGAAAGTAGGGAGTCATGCTCATGCCCACCTAGATGGTGGTTATTTTATAATCAAAATGTTAATAATACCATCAAGAAATAATGGTAGGTAAAGTGGTTGCCAGTTTCTTGTAAGTGTGGTATATACCATGCACACACTACTGCATTATATATGGACATTATATATGGAATTGTAGTGTAGACTGTAGAGAGAAGGAGAAAGAAAGGGGGAGAGGAAAAAAAAAAAGACAGGGAAAGGTTTAACCATAACCAAAAACATCACAAGACAGAATGTAGGAAAAGGAAGAAAAGGATTGGTGGGAAATTGAAATGCGCACTAACAGGGAAAGCGCACCAGAAAAGAAATACTAGTAGTGTTTTTTGAAAATCCAAAAAAGCAAGCACACACAGAACACAACAAGTAACCATGCTTCCCTAAGTGGGCCCATCCCCGCCATAGCCAAGAGCTATCTCCCACTTCAACACTCACCTCATCATTTCCACCAAGAATTCTCTCCCTCTCCCTCTCCCTCTCTCTCATTCATCAACATTTTGCACCCACAAAGCAGTTTCTCCCCTTTCACACAAAGATAAAAGTGGCTTCTTTTTTTTGTTTCCCTTAAAAGAAGCGTTTGCTCTGTTATTTTCTTTTCCTTCTCTTTTGCTAACTTGGGGCTTCGTCTATGCACAAAAGGCTATGCCAATAGCCTTAAAAGATTGTCTTTTGATGATGGGTTCCGGCTGCTGTTAGAAGGAAATTGGTTTTCTTTTATCTGTTGAGCTGTTTCTCCCTTGCTTTCGTTATTATGGGAAATTGCTGGTGTAGATGGGAGCCTTCTGTTTACAGAGTCTCTGCAAATGCAAAATCAGGTTGACCACTGAGCCACTCTTATTTATGCTAGTTCAATTTGTTTTATCCAACTCATTCTTTTCTCTTTTGCTTTTTCTATTGCTTTGGCTGGCTTTTTAGGATTGTGTCTTTCCTTTCTTGCTTTCTTCTCAGCTTGCGTCAATGTTACCCTGGTGTTCATGCTCTGTTTCTTTTGTGCCTTTGCTCTTTGCTGCTTCTGCATGTCATGTCTAGCTTGCAGTTCTACTCTTTTGAATCAAAATTGGGTCTTGCTCCATGAGTATCACTTGTCCATCACAGGATATTCTTTGATGTACTGGTTTTTCTTTATTTCCTTGGTATTTCCCTGAACCAAATCAAAAGATATTCTACTTGGAAAAGATTTTCATTTCGATGGATGATTCTTTTAGATCTTACAAGCCAGATACTATGTCTTTCTGCAAATTGAATAGAAACATGTACAAAAACAGTTGTGGCCTTTTTCCCATTCTTTCTCTTTTTTGATACCTACTTTTTCACAATCTTAAGTTTATTCCCGTCCCACTTTAAAGGTGGTGCACCTTTTTTATTATCTTTCTCAATGTGCATTGTGGAAACTTCTGTTCGGGTAGCTTGATGCTTATCTTAAAAGTAGTATCCTTCCTTCAAATTCTACCAATTGCAACATTGCTCCACAGTTAAAAATTTAAACTTGACTTTTCAGCATTCTTTTTCTTTTTTATCCCACTCTGAAATTTCTTTTTTATCTATTTTAAAGCAACTTTTTGTATTGTTTTATTTTGTCCCATGAATCTTCATAAAGCTCAAAGTAAAGTTAAAAGATTTCTGTCTCAATGCATGTTGGAAAGATTTCTGTATTGGGCTGAGCTTCCAATGTGTAATCCTAAATATGATTGATCTAGATTTTTCTTTTTGGCCTTAATAAAATGCTTGTACATTGCAATGCAAAGCTTTTTCCCATGATGTTGACTGCTTACTACGATTTTGAGGATGAATAAACATGGGAATTGCTCAAGGCATGGAGGTATTTAAGATTATATATGTTTTGTGTTCACTTATTGTCTTTTATCTCAGAGTATCCAAAAGACCAGAGCCCATCAGGGAAACCGAATGATGACAGGAGGCTGCCATCGAATCCTGAAGAAGTAGAAGACCTCCGTCGTGACTCAGCTGCAAATCCATTGATAGCATTCACATTTGAGGAACTAAAAATAATCACAGCAAATTTCAGGCAAGATCGAGTGTTGGGTGGAGGAGGTTTCGGTAGTGTATATAAAGGATTCATTACTGAGGATCTTAGAGAGGGTCTTCAACCCCTTCCAGTTGCTGTTAAGGTTCATGATGGCGATAACAGTTACCAAGGCCATAGAGAGTGGCTGGTAATCTTTTTTCATTCCTCTCTCTTCTCCTTTTCCTCTTAATATAAAGAAATGTGGATTCTTTTGAATATATATATTGCCTGTTTCCCCCTTTTCTTGGAAGCTTTAGATTCTCCCTAAGTTTGATTAACAGTTTCTATGATTTTAGGCAGAAGTCATATTTCTTGGGCAGCTTTCTCATCCAAATTTAGTGAAATTGGTTGGATACTGCTGTGAAGATGAACACCGGGTTCTAATATACGAGTACATGGCTCGGGGAAGTGTGGAAAATAATTTATTTTCAAGTAAGTATTTCTTTCTAGGCCATTGAAATTGCTGTAATATTATTGTTACTCGTCTCTTGATTGCCAAAAGAAACAACGCAGAATGCTCATTTAAGCGGCATAGACATGACTCACACAACCAAAGTAATTATCTCCCTTGAAATTGACTCAAAATAAATGATCCGTTTACATGTTGTTTGCCTAAAAGATGTTCTACCCATCTTTTCCACCTTGATGAATCTTTTCCCAAAGATCAGTTCCCCACAGCCCAAGCTCTAGGATAATCATGTGATGCATTGTTCTATGAGACTGTGTTGGCGTTTAAGGAGTAAGGTACAGGTTCTGAATCTCCTTCTTGTGTCAAGTGACAAACATTTAACACAAAATGAAAGGTGACAAACAGATTAAAGCTACCAAAATTACTTCTTGGTGCCTGTCTTAGATGCCCCCTTCAATGAAAGTCAAAAGTGAAATTGCAAACTATTATTCTGAGCTATTAGTGTATTTACAAAGAAAAATTAATCGGAATGGAGCTTGAAGTATTGTCTAAGGCATGTGTTATGTAGAAAACATAAAAGGATGTGAAAGCTTCAGAGCATGCATAAGTCCCTACATTTTTAACGCTGCTCTGCTAATGATAACAACTATTTCTTTTTTTTTGCTGCTTGATGAAAGTAAATGTAACAAAACTGTTCAAGTGTTAATTGGCAGATAAGGGAATAATCTGTTCAATCCTTACTGTTTTGGTTTCGAGGATCTAATATGTGTAGCTCTTTGATTGTTTCAGGAGTATTGCTTCCTCTCCCATGGTCTATCAGAATGAAAATAGCATTCGGTGCTGCCAAAGGGCTGGCTTTCCTCCATGAAGCTGAAAAGCCTGTCATCTATCGTGATTTTAAGACATCTAATATTCTGTTAGATCTGGTTAGTCTGTTCAAAAGCCCAATATGTTCACATTTTCACTCGAAGTAGGCAATCCATTGTTTAGGTCTGGTTCCTTTTCCATCATGTGGTTAGTCTGTTTATGTCGAATGAAGCTTGCATGATTCAGGGCAATTCCTTACCCCACATTGAGCAACATAGATTATAGTGAAACAAGTTTGTCAGTAAAGGTGTTATTGGGGACTATTATTTGCAACTTCAAAAACTTATTCCTGTGGCCTAGGCACAAAATAAACAAGGAATATCTCTATAGTGGATGAGATTTATCACGCTATACACATGGATATTGTAGCATAACAAAGTCTCACGTCAACTTTCCATTTCCTAGTGTCATGTTCTGCACGGAAATGTGGTAACGATCTTTGCCTCAGCTGGAGCAACTTTCACGCATGCATGTATAGTATTGCATTGATATTTTGTTCAAGTGATTTGACCAGCCTTAGCTTAAATTAATTCTTGTTTTTGCATTAAAAGGAGTACAATGCAAAGCTCTCTGATTTTGGTCTTGCAAAAGATGGACCTATGGGGGACAAAACTCATGTTTCCACTCGCATAATGGGAACATATGGATATGCAGCACCTGAATATATAATGACTGGTAAATTTCCACATTGGGCTTTGACCATTATGCATCATCATTCTCTTTTGAGCATTCCTCAGTGAACAATGCAGCTTTGGTTTTAACAATTGTGTTTGCACTAAATAACTCTCCCGGTAGAATTTCATTGAAGTACACCACTGCCACAATGAACATTGAAATGATTCCCTGAAGCAACTGAAAACAAATGTCCTGTCTACATTTCGTGCAGGCCATCTCACCCCTAGAAGTGATGTGTACAGCTTTGGTGTTGTTCTTCTTGAACTTCTTACTGGAAGAAAGTCTTTAGACAAATCACGACCAGCGCGGGAGCAGAACCTTGCAGATTGGGCTCTGCCTTTGCTCAAGGAGAAAAAGAAGTTGCTCAACATTGTGGATCCAAGATTAGAAGGGGACTATCCTATAAAAGGAGTCCACAAGGCCGCTATGCTAGCTTATCACTGCTTGAACAGGAATCCAAAGGCGAGGCCCTTAATGCGAGACATAGTTGATTCTTTGGAGCCTCTGCAGGAGCCTGAGGAGTTGTCAAATGGGAAACCTTTGATTACTGTGATTAATGGTGTAGCAGATAGCGAGTTAAAAAGAAAAGAAGATTCACTGTAACTGATACTGGTGCTCTTTTGTTCTTTTGTTTTCGTTAACTTATGCTTCACCTGCAGACTCCTGTTTGAAGGAGGTTTTTTTTTGCATTTATGAATAGCTTTTCTTTTCTGTATGTAAAACCAAAATTCCTTACACTTTTGTGTTTTTTATCCCTTGCTTTTTTCTGTTCTTTCCTTGATTGTTTTGCACTTAGACATGATTATGATATATAAATAGGATTTGGAATGTTTGTGGTAGTGAGAGACTGCCGAAGTCATATATACTTTTCTCATGAAAAGGGAAGTGTTTAATTAACTTTTAAAATGCAAATAACACACTACTCTTTTCTTTGTTAATTAATTCGGACTATATAGATCTTGATCTTAAATTTAGAAAGTTTTTCCCAGAATACTTAGCGGATGCTTCCAAATGTGTACAAACAGATTTATACAATACAGCCCTAATAGACGGGATGGTACAGGAAGTGTCAGATATTGGAAAATTTGATACACCAAAAGTTACACAGTTGCTGTAATTCAGGTGATAAACTTCGAGGTTTGAGCTTGGCTAGGCTGCAGCTTTAAGTCTGAGCAGATATCCGCCAAAATGCCTTCTTGATGACAATGCGTAAAAAACCTTGAGTTTCTCTCTCTAAGTAGTAGATACATGCGCACCAAGCAACTAGCAGAATCATTGATTTAATGGTTTTCTCCTGCAAAGAACTTTGAACCCAGAAAAAATTCAGATGGCAAGGAACAGACAGGCCGATTAACATTGCAAAGAGTAAGAAGAACAAGGATTTTGGACCATACTGCAGATGTATAAGAGCATTCAAAGAACAAATGGTCTCTAGACTCCACATCATTCAATAAAATAGGCAAGATGCATCAGTAATCACACCCCAACCCCAACTCTGTAACCTTACTCTGGTTATTAGGCGATCAAGTATGGTTAGCTAGGAGATAAAACTATGTCTGTGAATATAACCCACTGACCATAGGAGTTTGAACCAAGTTACTCTTGGTCTTTTAGTGCGAATAAGGTCCCAAGAACTTTTTACAATATAGTCCTGAAGGACTTAAAGTCCAAGAGACTTGATCATCGACATGAGATGGAATAATAGAGGCAGCAACAGAATGCTGTAATTGTATGATAATAGGAAGGTGGGAGGCAAATTATCTCCAAGAATTATTAGAGATTAACGTGCACACCTTTTCTTGGAGTGGAATCTTAATATTTGGGATTAGTCTAGGAACTATTGAGGAAAGAATCCCTGAGGATGCCAATTATCCCACCGAACAAAGGAATGCTGCCCATTTCCAATGGAATGAGAGATTGCAGAAGAGAACAAAGAACGCAATTTGAGAATTTTGCGCTTGCTCTCGAACAATTGGTAGGAATTGGGATGCTCCAGATACTGCATCCCTTTAGAAAGTAAGTTGAGATCCAGCTACCCAAAGAGATCCAGCACATAATAATAGCTCCTATAGATGCCTCGCTACACAAGCTTGGTTCCATTATTTTAGCTTCTTCAAACCAAGTTCTCCTTCCTGTTTTGGAAGTGTAATATCACGCCAAAAGACTTTGGCTCTGCGTGCATTTGTGGAATTTCCAGACCAAAGGAAGGAAGCACAAAGTCTTTCTACCTCTTTGAAAACCTTAGATGGTAGAACAAAAACACTAGTCCATAACTCTGAATGCTAAACAGAACAGATATAATAAGTTGAAGCTTTCCAGCAAAGGAGAGATATCTAGAACTCCAAGAGTTAATTCGTGCCATGATTTTATCAATTAATGGCTGGCAGTAAGCATTGAGCCGAGCTGAGAGTAAAAGCACTCCAAGGTATCTTACAGGAAGAGTACCTAACTTGAATTCATATAAATGGGTGAATTCTGCAGCGGAAGAATCAGGTATTCCAACCAGAGTACTTCACTTTTTGTAAGGTTGGAGCGAAGTCCTGATAAGAGATAAAACTCCTGAAAAATATGAGTGATTGCAGCTGCTGCCTTCAAACTTCCATCAGAGAAAACCATTAAATTATCGGCAAAACAGAGATGGGTAAGTTGTATTTTAGAACACTTTGGATGATAAGGAAGTGTATTATTAGCCGCAACCTTAGTAATAAGAGAAGAGAGGATCTCCATTGAGATAATAAATAGGTAGGGTGAGAGGAGATCACCCTGCCTCATACCCTTACCTCCTTGAAAATAGCCATAGAGAGCCCTGTTGACTGAGATAGAATACATTACAGTAGTGAAGCATACTTTCAGCCATGTGATGAATTTAGTAGGAAATTTCATGGCAGTAAGTACATTTAGAAGGAAATCCCAGTCAACTCAGTCAAAAGCCTTCATTAGGTCTATCTTCATCATACATCTACTAGATAGACCTATCTTACGGTAGTTATTTACTAATTCATGAGCAAGTAAGACATTATCAACAATGTGTCTACCTGGGATGAAAGCTATTTGGTTATTATGATTATAGAAGGAAGGCATTTCTGAAAACGATTCGCAAGAATTTTTGATATACATTTGTATAAGGTAGTGCAACATGTAATAAGTCTGAAGTCAGTTAATTTTTTAGCATTAGGAACTTTCGAAATAAGGCAAAGTATAGTGGAATTCACACCTTTGAGTAGTTTTCCTGATGTGAAAAATTCCTGAATGGCCCTAGTAACATCTTCACCAACAACTGGCCAAGCTGAAGGAGAGAATTCAGCCGTATACCCATTGGATCCAGGTGCCTTGTTGGTTCCTAATGAGAACATGGCAGTCTCAATCTCAATAGCAGTGACATCAATACTAAGCATTTGAGAATCTGCTTCAGAAACAGTATGTTGTAATAAAGACTCAAAGAAAGATACGGAGCCAGCTGAAACTTTTGGGTTTTTCTTACCCAAGAATTCAGAATAGAATTGTACAATAGCCTCTTCTACTTGTCTTGGATTATTTAGTAGCACACCTTGGGAATTAACAATACTACGTATTGTATTCCTTGCTTTTCTGACTTTAACCATGGGAAAATTTAGTATTTGCATCACCACAAGACAACCAAGAAATTCGATATTTTTGCCTTAACAAAGCCTCTTCAGCATTTTTTAGCTCAGATAGTGAGGGTAGCAAAGTTTTCTCCATAAGTAGGAGTTCAGGTTGTTTACTGCATGCAATTGGACTGAAGTTAATTCTTGTTCAATGAGAACTATCTTCCTAGATACATCACCAAATGAGGCAGCATGGAGTTGTTTAAGGTTAGATTTAAGGTACTTAAACTTCTGCCAAAACTGAAACATAGCATAGCCTTCAAGTTTTTTAAACCAAGTGTGAGATACAGTAGAGAGGAAATCTGGATGTGACAACCAGTAATTGAAAAATTTAAACGGCTTAGGACCTGATTGGAATGGTACCATGCTAGAGAATAATATGGGACAATGATCCGAAGCACCTGGAGTAAGAAACTCAACAGAATTCTGAAGGAATACATTGAACCAGCCAGAACCAGCCAGCATTGACTAAGAATTGGTCCAAACTTGCGGAAAATAAGATTTGTATATTGACAAAGAAATCCACAAGCCAACTTCTATAGTGGGAGTAAGAAATACTATTGTTCCTTAAGAAGAGTAAGAGAAGAACCCTTAACAACTATGAGTGACACCCAGGAGACCCTTAATTCCATACCACAAACACTTACCTCCTTCTCACCTATTTCTCTTCCTGAATCAGTCAGACGAACCAATTCTCACAAAATAGATCACTTAGTGGAAATTACCCATGTTCCAGAAGAAGTCAAGATTGAGGATTCAACTCTTCCTTTGGTTAATCCTTATACAGTCTTTAAAAAAGGCTCCATTTCTCGAGCTATCAAAACTTTGATCTCTTCTCGACGTCCTGTTGTCAAAGAATACATCCAGTCCTCCAAGATGAATCACTGTGTCTTGAAGGCAACCCCTGCTGAGCAATATGTGACTTTAGAAATCCCTTCCTCCTTTATCTCTCAATGGATAAAACAGGGATATTCTCATCTCCACCTTGGAGCGATCAGACTTGTTCTCT
>JAKUCV010007228.1:48850-90674 GCA_028386065.3 Turnera subulata
GTAAGGATCTGGATGATTTTGTTAAGATTCGCCAACGAGAAGTTGAGCGAGCTCAACAGCGAGAGATTGAACGACAAAAAAGAAAGCAGTCGTCACAGCCATCACCTATTCAATCCGCACCTTCACCCTTGTTTACACCTCCACAATATCAATCTCAACCGACACCTTCCCAATTCCCTTTCTTTGATCCATTACAACCTCAACAACCACATGTACCCCCTTTTCCTCCTCTAGTTTTTGGAACAGTTCCTCCATCTCACACTGCAACTTTCGGAGTCAAAACCTCATCAAGGCTTCATTCCTCCTCTGAAAGTTCTGAGGAACACAGTTCAGAAACCATTTCTTCCAAACAAGCAGGAAAACGGCATATGTCCCAGTATGCTATTTCTTCTACAATATCATCCATACCAGAACCCAAGTCAGAACAAGAAACTCAATCCTCTGAAGATTCCGAAGAAATCTCTGAAGTTTGGTCCTCTGAAGATGAACAGGCTGATATTACTCAACTCTGTATGGCTACGGCAACATCATCCACTCAACCTCATGTTGAGGAAGTTCCCGATGATCCCCCGGGATATGGCCAAGCTCAAGATACAGCGCAGTCTACTCAAGGCCATACTCAGACCTCTACGGATACTCCAATGGTTGATTCATTTGATCCACCTCCTAAGCCAGCGGCGGGACCCTGGTTTACTATTGATGACATTCCACCATCAAAATGGCAATCCCGATTTACTGAATTTCGGGCATGGATTGAAAACCAACGGACGGTCACAGGACAGTCTCTCTATCTTATCCTGAAGGAATTCACCTCCAGATTCATTGGAACACTATGGGAATGGTTCAATAAAATGCAAGAATCATCACAGGCAAACTTCCACACTGCCAAGAATACAGATGAAGTCATTTCATACTTCTACTACTCATTCCTTGGAGATACAACAAAACTCAAGAATCGCCAAGAATCCGAATTCTACCAGATGAAGTGTTGTTCCATGAAGAGGAAGGATCTTGATTTCCATTACCAAAGGATGCTGAAGTACTATTGGAGATTGGTAACGGATGACAAGTCCGTAAATACGTTGAACCAGACGTATCTTACTTCATTGCCAGATGAGCTCCAACCTTCGGTTCGCAGAGCAATCACCACACAAAGAATTGACGTTGCCCAAACAACAATTGGAGTGCTTCATCAGCTGGTACTTGAGTCCGTTGAAACACTATGTGAAAATCAGGAATACTTTTCTAAGTTCCTGACCATGAAGGTACCGTGCAAAAATCCCAGTCTGAAGATAAAATGCAAAGATACACAATGCTCCTGCAAGAAGCAATCTTATCGATTTCCCAAACGGCAGTCCAAAGGAAAGTTCAGAAAATGGAAACCTTTTCAGAAAACTAAAGGTCGCCATAGGTTTTTCAAGAAGAAGTCTCGGAAAGGGAAAAATACTGATCGTTGTTACATCTGTGGAAAGAAAGGACATTTTGCAAAGAATTGTCCAGTCAAGCCAGCCAAGTCAGCAAAAATGATTCAGCAGATTGATCTCAACGACTCTGATGGAGATATTGAATCTCTTTATTCTGAGCAAGAAGAAATGAATCATGAAACCATCTTCGCACTCGCTGTCACGGATGATGAAGTTTCAGGCTCAGATTCCTCTTCCTCTGAAGAAGATATTCCAATCTTTATGGCCCAACCTTCTCAGCCCGCTCTGACCAGCCCACATGTCAATTTGTCCATTTTACCAGATAAGTATGAGAAGCCCATCTCAGCTATTGGTTTTATGGATACAGGAGCCCAAAAGAGTATCATGAATCCAGAAATTCTACCAGCTCATTATTGGGTTAAGCATGAGCAACATTTTCGGGCTGCAAATGGAAAGGTCTTTACAACCCATCTGATCACAAAGCGAAACATAGGTATCCAGTTCTTCCCTGGATGTGTTGTCTGGGTAAAAGTCCTTGGATCTCATCTTCCAGATCGTGATATAGTGGTTGGTTTTGATATCTATCAAAAGGCCAAGTCTCTTCAAATTTTGCCAAATGGTCTCAAGTACAAAAGGTTTTTTAAGCCTTACACAGACATTATCAAGATCTATTCATTGGCCCAAGTTCCAGTATCTTTTGAAGCGGTCCGTGATTCACTTCTCAAGTCTTGTGCAGACTCTCATGCAGATTTCCATCATCCTTTTCCTCTGTGGAAAAACAAGGAGTTTTTCATCTCCTTGCCATTCAAGAAGAATGAAGACGTTAATCCAACAAAGGCCAGTCATCCTGGTATGACTCCTTCTGATTTGGCACTTGCAAGGGAAGAATGCAATCAACTACTCTCTTTAAAGCTGATTGAGCCCACAAAATCTGAATGGGCATGCCAAGCATTCTACGTGGAAAAGCGTACTGAAAAGTTACGTGGGAAGAAAAGGCTTGTTATTGATTATAAGCCGCTTAATCATTTCTTACGAGATGATAAGTTTCCCATTCCGAAGATTGAAAATTTGTTTGTCCATCTCAAAGAAGCCTTCATCTTCTCCAAGTTTGATCTCAAAGCAGGTTTTTGGCAGCTTGGTATCCATACAGAAGATCGTCCCAAAACAGCTTTCTGTATTCCAGATGCTCAGTATCAATGGACAGTCATGCCATTCGGTTTGAAAGTGGCCCCATCTCTTTTTCAAAAAGCAATGACAAGAATATTTGCACCGATACTCCACAGCACTTTGGTGTATATTGATGACATCCTTCTCTTTTCAAAAGATGAAGAGTCCCACCGAGCATTATTGGAAGACTTTCAGGCTATTGTCCAAAAATATGGCATCATGCTGTCAGAAAAGAAGAGCTTTATTGGCCAACCTCAAGTAGATTTTCTTGGCATGAGAATCTCATCCGGCCACTACAGTCCAGGACCACATATTGCACAAGAATTGCTCACTTTTCCAGATGAACACCTGTCCCCAAAAGAAGTCCAACAGTTCCTAGGCATTGTCAATTATCTTCGCAACTTTATCCCAAAGGTTGCTACCTACACTTCAGCCTTATCAAAAATGCTGAAAAAGACACCTCCACCATGGAGTCAAGAACAGACAACAGCTGTCAAGGAGTTGAAACGAATAGCCCAGAATCCTCCACCCTTGAAGATTCCCTCTGTGGGCCTACGCATCCTTCAGACTGATGCTAGTGATCATTATTGGGGTGCTGTTCTCCTTGAAGAAATTGACAACATGAAGCATCTTTGTGGGCATGCTAGTGGACAATTCAAAGACTCCGAAAAGCATTACCACACCATTTACAAGGAGATTTTGGCAGTAAAAAATGGGATCAAGAAATTTGAATTCCATTTGATTGGACATCATTTCAAGGTACAGATGGATAATTCCTCCTTTCCAAAGATTTTAGATTTCAAAAACAAGTCCCTCCCGGAGAAACAATTATTGCGATGGAAGGACTGGTTTGCAAAATATGACTTCCAAGTGGAGCATATAAAAGGTCAACATAATGTTCTTGCTGATCTACTCTCCAGACCAAAGACAATCTCCATCATCCAACCTTCTCAGGTTCCTCAAGTCATTCCGTTCATTTACATGGCTACCCCTGTTCAAAACACATCTCCTTTTGCAAATGAGGTTCAGAACATCATGAATCTCTCAGCCACTGAACCTGTCATACCACCCATCCTTCGAAGACCTAATACCATACATAGTATCCAGACTTATGCTAGGAATCACCTTTTTCACTTTAAATCTCTGGTTCATGAAGCACTTGGTGACATTCCTCCAGTCCTAGGTCTTTCCCGTTACCTGGTTGATACCCCTTATCATGACATCCCAAGCTTAGGTACCACACCATGGCCCATATCTTTATATTATTACCTCTGGTGTCTCACTACTCTGTATTATACTCTTATCCATATTCCTGTATATCCGGTACTACGACACCTCATGAATAGGAATGCTCACACCTCCAAGTGTTGGTACTTCCTCCAAACTTTTGCTCCTCTCTCCTGGTGGCGAAGAGAACTGGCTCGAATTCAAGCCACTCACCCATCTGCACAAAGGGAGACCATTGCTGCTTATGTGGTAGTTCATCGACCATATGTTCAGCATAACTCCTCCATTGCCCCGCGACCAGTTGTTCACATATGGAAAACCATTGAAGGTACTATTGCTGATGTACCCCGCCTAGCCAATGAGGCTAGAAACTTTCTCTGCAGTCTCAATGGTTTCACAATCCCTGGGAACACCAATATTACCTCAACCTCTTTGGTTTCCACCCCTGCTAGACCTGTTGCAGGCCACACAACTGATATTCCTCCAACAGTTCCCATTGAACTTCAAAATTGGGCACAATGGCTTTGTCATCAGCCTTCTGCCTCATCATCTCCTTCTACTGTTTCGAGGTCCACACAAACTGATGAGGATCCCATCACAAACTTTGACTCAGCATTTTACACGCCATCCCGAGGGCCTGACTCGGACAGTGACCATGATTGCGACATGACGGACATGTATCATGATTGCAATTCGGAGGAGCCAATCAGGAAATAAAGTATTAAAGTGTGCTGTATTATTAGAGTGTATTATTAGAGTGTAATGAGTGTGCTGTAATAAGTGGGATGATGAGTCATCACCCACCTTCGTTTGTCTTTTATGATGTATTATTAAAGTGTGTTGTAAATGGAATGATGAGTCATCATCATCCATCATCCTTTTTCGTCTTTTTTTTTTCTAAATGCTCCTGCCTATATAAAGGGGCCATGTAAACATGAAAGGGCAGATCAGAACTCCCATTATCAATAAAAACTTGTGTGTTTTATACATCATGTCTCTCTAAATCTCTCTCTCTTCTCTGAAATTCTCTAGGACAATAGTCCTATTACTCTCTTCTTCTTCTATCCTGATGCTACGGTCTCCATCTTTATGAAATCGCAAAAGGGGTTTGAGTTCCGATTGCCACCAAGAGTGGATCCTTCTTTACTCACCATGAGCGGTTTCATAGAGTTTGGAGCTCCCGGCGCCTCTTGGTAGCGGAGCCATACGGATACTTGGGAATGGATATTTGGTATATAGGCTGGAAACTCATACCTTGTCGATTCCCACCTGGTTGGGTAGGCAGAGCTTGTGCACAACGCCACGTACCAAATATCTATTACCTTGTTCGGTAGTCTCTTTTGAACTCGGGGATAGTACCAGAGTTCCTGAAGAGGGAGTAAGAAATACTATTGTTCCTTAAGAAGAGTAAGAGAAGAACCCTTAACAACTATGAGTGCCACTCATATTTGAAAGCAAAGTAATTGAACAATTATTAATATGACGGCAAAAATTTCAAAAAAGTAAATCCATGAACATTGAAAAAGCTTTGGAGTTTTGTGAAAAGAATCCTTCTTTAGGCACCATACTTCCTCAGCTTAGAGTATAATAAGAGAAGAGAGTTATGTGGTGAAAATAGAAAGATTCGAATAAATACACAGAGATAAAATGCCTTCCCCTACTACTGTCTTTTTTGTTGAGGGTGACTCTCTTTGAAGGAGGAATATGTTAGCATATAGTTTGGTGGACGAGCAACATGGGGAATTACCGAGTGAGCTTGCAAGAATCGTTGACGAGCTCTATTCATCTAGGTTCTTTTGTCACTCCTATGGTAGAAACCTTCTTCCTAGAGGACAAAAGTAACCTAAGGGTTTCTTTTTATAACTCGACCAATTCTATTATGTCTTTTTTTATTTCTAAAAGACTTCGTAATTTCGGTTAGAGCCTTCTTGTCATTTCTTGAATCAGAGTAGTTATTATCAGGTTTTCATGATTGCTCGGAGTATCCCTAGAGTGTCTAGGCCACCGCCTACTTGGCCTAAAGTTCGACTACTATTATGGAATTACAGAGGAGTAGCCAGAAGATCCCAAGATTTTGTACGCACCTTAAGAGATCTAAAGAATCAGTACAAGCACAACATGGTATTGATCGCCGAAACCTTGTGGCAACCTGAAGAAGATCATGGAGTCATTCCACTCCGTTTTCCTCCAGCAAATCGGTTTGAGCTTCCCGGTGAAAACAACATGGGCGGCATGTGGTTCTCTTAGAACGATAGTGTTAAGGGTCAACATCAACAATGATGCTCAAAGTTTTAGAGTTAATGTTATACCCAATAGATAATAAATAGATTAAAGACTTGTTTCATCCCTATATTGGGTGCTAAAGTAGGAATTCATCCCTGTGTTGAATTTTGATTTCTTTTCATCCCTATGTTTCCCCTAGTTGACCTACTTTGGTCATTCTCGCCAGAATCCGGTAGAAAATGTTGACGTTACAAATTCGGATACGGTAAAAACTGGATGGTAACAAAGACATTCACGATAATCTATATCTATATCTATCTATATTATATATAAAAGCACGATCTCAAGAATTAGCACCGAAATTGAAAGACTAAAATACCCCTATTTATTTTATTATAACCTTATTTATTTCATGTGCATCGCAATCTTATTTGAATTGGGGAAAAATTCTCTCTACACAAGTAAATATTAAATTTTCGTACAAAGAGCCATGATTCACCACATGGACAGATGCATAAATTTCGCCATGATTTTCTTTACTTCGCTTTTAATTGTTTATCCTCAGAATCTTAAGTCATAGATTATTCGTGCATTATTGAATAGCAAACCTGTAAGACACATCAACTACTATTTCTAATGCTCTCAATCCGAATGAACTTTTTTTTCTTGATCTTTGTATATATTTATTGTTTCAATGCAAAACAAAGTATTATCTACATCATAAATGATGTTTCAAATCAAATAAGGAAAATTTTGAAAAAATCCTACATACCTAAAGTTGATTATTTTAGGTTTTTTTAATTAAATCCTGTATTTTTTCAGCAAATTCTATATATTGAACCTTGATTAATTATATATTGAGGTTGTTTGTCAATTATATATATATTTTTAAAAAAATTCTTAACTATTTTTTTTTATTTTTCTCCAAACATTTTTCCTTCAGTTTATTTCAGAAGATAATTTCTATCATGTAGTCTTTTCTTTCCGTCTCTATCATGCCTTAAAAATAATAGCTTAACACAATAATATAAATACCAAACACAATAAGAGAGGTTCTATATTACTAAGGCATTATCAACTCCATATTAATATCAAGGTTAGTAATTTATAATTTATAATTTATAATTTATAATTACTTTAAGCTATATATATTAAACGCTATACCAAAAAGTTAGTTTTTCTTTAGTTTTTATATTTTTTACAATTATTTTGAGAATGACTGAATATCAACATTCAAGTTCTAAGTTGCACAAACTAGCAAATATTTTGCCATATGTACATTGTTGGGCCAAAATTCTTGAATATGAGCCACTTTTATTTTGTTGGAGTAATACACAAGTTAAATTAGCTTCACCAACCTATCATCATGATTTATATAATTTATTCACATGTACAATACAAAAAGATCAAAAATTCTCAACTGACGTACTAAAATACGATATCATCAAATTCAGTGCTGTAAGTATATCAAATATTTATTAATTTAAAAATTTATATTTAATTAAAAATCTAATCATTAATAATATTTTTGCATCTGATAGGGTGAAGTCAGAGCAAAAGAAGAGAAGTGATATTGATGAATAAAAAACAAGAATAAAAATTTCAAATTACATATAAAAAATTTTTGCTATGATAATTTTCCTCTTTAAATACTAATTGATATTTTATATATAGGAATAAACAATTAGTGTTAGTATTATGGGGTGACTTGGCAGTAGGGGTGAGCAAAGTGTCGGGACGGTATAAACAGTGCCGACATAGTGATCGGTATGAAGTTTCCGAGACCCTTTTTTCCGACCAGTGCCGTGCCTTTTTCTACCTTGTGCCGATCAGTGTAATACCGATGTAAGTTTGGTCGGTCTTGTGACGAACCGAAAGTGATGCTCTAATACCTATGATAAAGCTAAAATACCCAAAATAAAAACTTCAACAACATACAGAAGATTTCATTTTAGTTCCCAGAAACCTTAAACTTAACAACAAATCAAACAAGCGATTTTCCAGCAGCATTGTAACGGCCCAGGTAAAATTTATGTTTTCACCGGGACTGTAAAAAGCTTTGTACAGTAATTTACCTAATGAAATTAATCTTGGGTAATTATTTCAGGGTAAATTATGCATCGGATTCTGAAACCGACACTTACCCCACGTTCCCCATTTTTCTGCGGATTTTTCGGACCAGAGCTAGCATTTTTCGGGTCCAGGAATCTTAAGAGAAGTCAGGTTTAACCTCGAATTAACGGCCCAGAAATAAGTCAAGGGGGGCATTACAGTTATTTTCTGGTCCGGACGAGACACGACTGCATAATTGAATTATGCAGCCGCCTCCTCCTGTTACGCTTGTGAATGACCTGTGTAGCTTGTGATTTCCTTCCTTTTTCCCGTGACTCGGCATTTTCTCTGCCAGCTTTTTCCCTGCAACTTTCTCTTCTTCTCCTGCAAATACCCTTACCTTGCTCTCCACTACCAAAACTTCACCTGTGAAACTACCTACTGCATACTACCTAAGAAACCAGAAAAAGGAAAAAAATAATAAGAAAAATACTAAACACTTAACACCACCGCCGGCCGCCATACTAACACCATCACCAACCACCATCAACCACCCGAAAACACCACCAAACCCGAGCCACCCAGCCGCCATCACTACCGACACCATCGTCTTCTCCTCCTTCCCTCCAAACCGCACCAGCAACCGCCCTTCTCCTCCCTGCAACCCGACGGCCCCGTCTTCCTCTTCTTGTCCACCGCTGCAGATCGGCGTCGCAACCATTCGAGCAAGGCGCACCACCGCCCGAGTACCCCCGCCTCCTCACTGCCGACGAATGCCAGCAGGCCACGCTGACGCCACCTCTCCTGGTTCGTCACCACTCGCAGCCGTCAAGCATCGTGCCTCCTCGTCGCACTCCCCTCTCCGCCGTCGCCTTGCGCCACCCGTGTCGTCGCAGCTTCGCCCTGTCCGACGCGCCGCCACCTGTGTAGCCAAGGTGAGCAGACCCGTTTGGAGGAGGCTCGACCCGGATGGGTTGCGTGTTGGGTCGGGTTGACCCGGGGCTTTATGGTTGGGTCGCGGGTTGTGGGCTGGTGTTTGCGGGCTGAGTTTGTGGGCTGGGTTTGGCCTGGGCGTGGGCTGAACTAGTTGGGCCCTGGGAGTATTGGGGTTGGGCCTAGTCTTTTGGCCCAGTCCGTTTTAAAAAAAGAAGATAAAAATCTGGATATATATATATGGACTATATAATTCTGAAAATATAATTTTGAAAAGAAAATAATTTTGGGAATATATATACTTAGTAAATAATAATTTTTGGGAAGGAAATAATGGGTAAATTTTGAATAATTATTATAAATGCTATTTGGAAAAGAAAGTATATTATGGTATATATTATGGAAATAATTATTATTTTGAGAAAATAATTATGGAAAGGGTATTATCAAGGTAATAAAATACCGGAATAATATCCGGGTATAAGTGTAAGTACAGTATGGTATTTTGACACATGAATAATAAATGGTGAATGATGATGATAACGGGGTTTCACCGGGACGTAAACGAACCAGTTTAGTTTTATTTTTACGGTATAGCATCATTTGCATTTATATGCATCTTATGTGAGTATATGCTATTGTTTGCTATTTAGGAGCTGATAACGAGCAGTATCCCGAGGAACCGGAGCCGGGACAATTTGAGGACTTTCAGGAGTAGGGAAATCGGCTAAGGTGAGGATGGATAACCTTTGATATGTTGCACATGATACTGTGTTTGTTTTTCTGTGATTGTTATGCCTGATTGAACTGCTGAGCCAATTGAGTTTGATTGTGGTATTTTTGCTGTTGTTGTTGATTATGGACATACCGATATGATGAGATAATTGGATAATTGGAAGTTATGTTGACGACTGTATTGTCACTAGGAAAGTAGTGGTACGACTAGACGGTTAGAGACTGTTTTGTGGTGGCTATGATCTAGGTTACTTGTGATAAGTATGTCTATGCTTGGGATGTCTATCCCGTGATTATATTTTTGGGATGTCTATCCCTAGGATCTATATTTTTGGGATGTCGATCCCTGGGTTCTCTTGGATTGATCTAGCACCCGGAACATGTTAATAACCAAGTACGACCCTAGCTTGTCCAGTGACGGGGCCCGAAAGATAAAATTGGTAATAATAAATATTCTTTTGGTCTTGGCTCAGTTATTTTCTGGTTGTTTCTCTGTTATGTTTTTTGCTGGTATTTTACTTCGAAAGTATTGTGTTGCCTGCATATTACTGTTTATCCTTCGTCGGTGAGCACTTCGGACTCACCCCTCGCCTGCGGGGTTTCATCCCGTAGGATGAGTTGTTCGTAGTTCAGGTACGTGGTTCGGCCAGCTGCTGTTTCTACTCCACCAGACCCCGGATCCATACCTCCGCTGCATCTCATTCTATGTCTTCCACTGCTTGTCTTTCTATTGTATTTTTGCTGTTGGGGATATTTTCTGCTGTTGTTGTTGCTGTATTATATGTGTTCTGCTACTGCTGTTGTGGTTTGAATAATGGTCTCCGGAATCGGGTGACGGATGATGTATCTGGATTTACTTGTACTGTATTTTATTTGGTATGTACTGTCTGCTACTGTATTAAGAACAGTTCTGGCACGTGTTTACCCGGTTCGGTAAATACAGGTCGGGGCGCTTCAAGCATCCCATACACACTTACAATCAAAGACAACACAAACTTTTCCAAATATTGAGATGATAACAAAAAAAATAGAATTTGTTTAAGGCACTAATTTCCCAAAAATTCAATCTATAAGACAACAATCAATTAGGGGTTTGGGACTTTGGGTATTGTCTGCAACAAGGATTTAATCAAGGGATTTGGGGACTTGGAATCGCTATGTTGTAAGTTGCAACACATGCGAGTTGTGGTAGCAATCGTGGGCTTGTGTGGAGGGGCTGACGACCGTGTGCGGAGGTGACAAAGGAGTGCAGAGGCGATAGACGCAACGGTGGTGTGCGTGGTGGCGGAGGCGACAACAACTTGAGCTTGCAACTTGAGTGAAATGAGAGAATGAGAAGGGAGTTGATGGGAGGAGTGTGTGACGGTAAGGGAGAAGTGGTGAGTGAAATGAGAAAATGGAAGGAGAGTGTCTGATCAGTGTTATGAATTATGTTTTAGGGTTTGTAAATTGTTTCTAGGTTTGGCAATTTGGACTTGCAATGAAGAATACATTTCTTATGCCTGGGATGGGTTGAGCCTCGGGTGAAACCCAGGGTGGGATGGGATTGAGCTTGGGATCAATCCCAGGCCATCCTGTTTGGTTGTTGGGATTGGGTTTGGGCCTGGGATGGGTTTAAAGTATAAAATTGTGTTTGGTTTGTTGGTTTGGGTTTGGATTTAGTGACAATATGACCAGTTTGCCCTTGGGTTTGAACTTGGTGTTTAGTTATTGGGTTTGGATTTGGGGTGGGTTTGGGATTGAAATTTTTCATTTCAATTTAATTTTAAAATAGAATTATTTTTTTTAGCAAATGTATTATTATGTGGTGTATGTATTTTGTTTGGACACGTATTATTTTATGGGGTGTATGTAATTTTTTGACACGCATTATTTTGTGAGACACAATCCCGATTGCATGAGAACGGAGCATCCATTAAAAATAAAACGACAATGTCATCAACGAAGCATCCATTACCCACTGTGTACATAACATCCAAACCTACAGGTTCTTTTCATAACATTGAAGCTTACAATTGATTTCATTTTGCCATGAAAGTAAACAACGCCATGGCAAACATGCCAATAAACACACCAATTAGAAGCATGTTCTTGTCCCGAGTCGTGAACCCCCGCTTGGCATGCATTGTGTCCTTCATTGGGCCGGCTGCACCCATTTGGTAGGTGCCACAATTACTTGACTCGGCAACATCGTCCATGATTGCATCTTCAAAGTTCTCGCGAACCCATCGCTCCTCACTCATGACATAAGCTAGTCTCGCCTCATCGTACGTTTTGTACCCTTTGTAAGTGGCATTTGGGTATCCGTCTACCACGGATTTAACCGAGACCCAATCCTCGTATATGCCATTACGGCGGCCGTTGAAAACAACATAAAATTTGTACTTCCCCATTTTCGTATATCTAAAAAGATGACAACAAGAGAATCATTACAAGCCGAAAATCATCAAGAAATAAAGTTATCACATCATTGCATTCATCCCTTCAAATAAAACATCATTGCATCCAACTAATCAAATAAAACATCATACATAACCAAGCAAGTTAGAGTAGAATTCACAATCCAAAAGGCACCAACAACATCGAAAGCTAGCATAAGAACAAAAATGCATGCTCAAAGTTCACAAAATACCCAATAAACTAACAACATCCGAATCTATCAGAACACCCAAAAATGCATGCTCAAAGTGCCTAACTTGCAAAATCCTAAAACACCCAACTACCGAACTACATCTTAGCCAACTTCTCTACAAATCGCACCCTCTTGCTCTCACGACACTCCCAAAATGTATCAATATAATGTGGACGCTCGGTCAAGCTGAAGATGGCGTCTACCACAACATCATCCGGCACTCCAAGACGATGCAATTCCTCCTCCACCTTTGCACACTCACCCGGGAGGAGAACCCTCTTCCTCTTCGCCATCATCTCGAAGAACTTTGCCATATCCTCCTTTTCAACTTCCGTAGTCACATTCATGGAAGTAACGAACTCCATCATCACATCACTATCCTTCATTTTCTTTTTCCCTTTCAAGACTGCATCACTTGCACCTGCTTCATTCCCGTTCCCACTCTCATTGTTTACCCCAAAATTCGACCCCATAGTGGTACCTCCTGTGGTGGCTTCAGTAGTAGCAGCCTTCGACCTTTGGAGCTCCTCTTCATAAGCTAGTTGAGTGTTGATTCTCCTCACACCTGTGGCATGATCCTTCCCGAAGATCTCCTGCAAGCATAATACTCGGGGAAACGTTCACCAATCTTGTACTTGTGGATGGGGTTTTGCTACAACACAATCAAAACAATTGGATCACTACAAGTAACATCAGCACTCAAGTGCATAGCTAGCTTGACAACCTCAAATACAATGCTAACCTTAACCCATGTTTCAGCCACATCTTCACTGTCCACCTCGACGCACTTCTGCTGCTCGTTCCACCCAAAACCACTTCTGTTACACATCTCAGAACATGCCCTGTACTTGTCTTTCAGTGCCCTAATCTTGTTCCTGATATTCTCCCCTGAGATTAATGCAACGCGCTCGGCTGTCATATGCTTACCCAATTTGGATTTGATCAACTTATAGGTACCACTCTTGAAGGATCCAGCATCAACCTTCAAGCCACTCACAACAACCTCTTACAACACAAGGATCAAAGAATTGACATCTTCTTGCTACCAACAAAAGCGCGGCTTAGTGTTCACTGTCACCCTCCCTCTCGCCTAGGGGTGTAAGCGAGTCAAGCTACTCGCGAGCTACTCGGGATCGACTCGGCGGCTACTCGAACTCGACTCGTGCTTATCGAGCTCGAGTCGAGCTCGAAAGGTTATCGAGCCGAGTTCGAGCTTACCAATACTCGGCTCGTGAAGCTCGCGAGCCTTATCGAGCTTGGACCTAATATAATGATAAGAGGCTGTAAAAAGTTGGGCCATCAACACAACTGAATATAATGGGATATGGGCTTTAGGTAAAAATTTAGGCTATGTCCTTCTTAAGCCCGAAGAGACAAATAAAAAATTAAAATTAAATTATAATATGGCACACACGGTCACCCAGTCCACCGACACAACAATACAATGAAAAAAAAAGAGGAAAGACAAAAGAGTAAAGACGACTAAACACTAAACTAAACCTAGACAAGAAAAAGCCCCAATTTGAATCCCTAGTTCTTTGCCACTTCCACGACAAAACCAAATCACCCAGACACCCATCCATCGTCGGAGAGGAATATGCAGCTCCACCCTCGCCACTTCGGCCGCAACCTCCGGGAGAATCTAGTCTCAAAACTCTTGAAAGATGTCGAGGGTACTTGCAGGTAATTAATTCCATCCTTTTCATTTCCCTTCTTTGTTTGTTCTTAGTTTAATCTGTTTGCTTTAAGTTTAATTAAGACCTAAAAGAATTGCAGTGGACGACATGGGTTCGTGGTGGCAATCACGGGGATTGAAAGCGTGGGTAAAGGGTTGATCCGAGACGAGACTGGGTTCGCCACTTTCCCTGTCAAGTACCAGTGTGTTGTGTTCAGGCCTTTTAAAGGCGAGATTTTGGAGGCTGTTGTTACCATGGTCAACAAGGTAATGTTTCTGTTCCTTCTCTTTTATCTTTTTTTTTTTGGTAAACTTCTTTGAATTGTTTATTTGTTTGTTTGTAACGTACTACTTCTCAAACTCTTCTTTTGCAAATGGGTTTCTTTGCAGAAGCTGGGCGCCTGTTCGAATTTACAGGTACTGTATATAAACCTCTGATTTTGACAGTCATGATTTTTTTATCTCTTACATCTTGCATTTCTTTGTGATCTATTGAGCAAGAGTTCTTTAGATGCTACAATGAGCAAGAGTAACCATCACTTTGTGTTTGAACTGTAAAGTTGACAACTTGGCATCATAAGCTCAAAACCAAAGCATTTTCTTAGTTTAGAGTTATTAACTAGTTTATAATATAGTAGACAACCTAATCGGCATGCCTGGTCATGTATGCTTATGTTATACAAAATTTCTGTCATTTTCTTTTGATAATGAAATATTCTTGTCCTTGTATGTTGATATGTCGAGTACACCACCGGAAGTCTCTTCTTTACCAAGGGGGGAAGACACCAGCCATTGGAGATTTTTTCAGGGACTGCTTCAATTAATGATAGCAACCCCACTCCTTCAGCTACACAAACTATTGGAGTTGGTAATACTGTTGTTAGTCAAGGTGATGGTGCAGATACACATTTTCAGAAGAAGAAAAGAGCAAAGAAATCCGCTGTGTGGCTCGAGTTTACAGAGGAAACAATCAACGGGCAGCTGAAAGCTCTATGTAACCATTGTAAGACTGTTCTTGCAATACTGAAAAGCGGTAGCACCACTCATTTATGTTGTCCTTGTTGTATTCCTTTTTCGTTTAGTTGCTGGAATTTCCTGCCCAGTCGTTGTTGTATTCTTGCTGATTATAGGTGTAAGTTTCCCTAGGCTATATGACATTCAAATAAAAGCAAAAGATGCAAAGGAAGACAAGGGAAACAACTAAGAACACATGTGAAGCTAGTAAACCGTATAATAATTTTACATACCTGTAAGGCTAGGATCTTTCACCTAACTTGTGTAAGGAATCAGTAAGAGCAAGAAGAAGACCTGCTCCTCTACGGTATCCACACGAACTGTGATCAGCTTCGAATCGTCACACGAATCAAGCCTCGAGCACTCCCACTTGATGTGCTAGCAACAAAGGTAGGAGCTAGTGTGTGTTTGGGGTGTTTTGGAGTGCTTAAGCTCTTGCTTCTTTCACAAAGAAGAAGAACTGAAGAGAGGTGTTTTTCAGAGAGTTTTGGGGCTGCCAAAACGTGGTCAAGAGGCTGAGAATGAGGTGAATGATCTGATCACAAGCCACATTCCCCACACCCACTCATTGTCCACATTAGTTTAGTCTAATGGCCAACATGGTGGACCAATGGTGATGATCATTACCACCATTGTCTCCCACTAATCCCATCAGACCTAACACCTCCACCTAAGCAAGTCTCATCAATAATTCTGATAATTATTGATGCCAAAACCGGCCCTGGTTCAACCACAGTCCAACCACACCCGGTCCAACCATGGTCCAACCACGGTTCAACCACCTGCCCGAATCAACGGTTCTATGTGTGTGACCCTGTAGGCACTTGTAACGTCCGGCAATGATTGTAAAATCTCATTTTACAATCATAAACAAAGAGCGGCGTCTAGCAACACATCACTGCTACCCGAATGACAAGATCAGAACTGATTCACTATGCCTCGGAATATGTCATCGTCCCTTCGTCCCATTATCAAGATTAGACCGAGACATGGAAACGTCAATCTCGTATATGTCTAATCTCGGTTTCTTGATCCTCGAGTTAACTGTATAAAATGGATACCCGTGACATCATCATATCACCCTATCCGAGCATGGCCATGCATTTAACAGTTCAACTCTATCAAGAAACCTACTCGATAATATGCCCGTTATATAGGTCGGACGAATCTCTCCTTGATCAATCAAAACCCACTACATACTAGGCATATACCCAATGATTACCCTTATGTCCATCCAGTTACGGATGACTAGGAATAATATCAAAGTACATGATTCATATGTTGGATACCTTGACGATCTCAGGTCGGAGGACAATCACATCTATAAGAAACGCTATCGACATACATATAACGTTCCATGTAGCGTCCTTATGTGGGTCGGTCCGGTCAACAAGATCCCCATCTTGTACCCGTATGTAGAATTCACATCTCATACAATCCTCAACATACGCTAGTCTTATTTTATTATTACAACCCAACCATAATAATAAACGACTAGGGACTTTTAAGAATATACATATCAAATACATATACACTAGGGTTATATATATGTGCAAGCGACTATCTCATAATCATATATATAGGCATAACCTCAAATATGTATACATGAATACAATCATCCATAGATTGGCTTTTGGGCATATTACTAACAATCTCCCACTTGCACTAAAGTCAATCATACATGTATCTAATACCTATGGATGCGCAATGACCATCATGCTTCTGCTGCGTGAGGGGCTTAGTCAACGGGTCTGCTACATTGTTCTCAGTAGGAACTCTGCACAGCCTGACATCGCCTCTATCTATGATCTCTCGAATCAGATGATAGCGTCGGAGAATGTGTTTGGATCTCTGGTGGTATCTAGGCTCTTGAGCTTGTGCGATTGTTCCATTGTTGTCACAATAGAGCTCAATCGGACTCTCAATACTAGGAACCACCCCAAGTTCAGTTACGAACTTCTTGATCCAAACAGCCTCTTTTGCCGCATCTGAGGCAGCAATGTACTCTGCCTCGGTTCTAGAATCTGCAACTGTCTCTTGCTTAGAACTTTTCCAGCTTACAGCACCACCTCCAAGACAAAACACATATCCAGACTGCGATCTGAAATCATCCCTATCGGTTTGGAAGCTAGCATCGGTGTAACCCTTTACAACGAGCTCATCAACGCTTCCGTAAACCAGGAATGCATCCTTAGTCCTTCTCAAGTACTTAAGGATATTCTTAACCGCCATCCAGTGACTCTCACCGGGATCAGATTGGTACCTGCTCGTGACACTCAGAGCATAAGCGACATCAGGTCGAGTACATAACATGGCGTACATAATAGATCCTATTGCCGAAGCATAAGGGATCTGTCTCATCCGCTCTCTCTCACTTGATGTACTAGGACATTGACTCTTTGAGAGAGAGACGCCATGTGACATGGGTAAGAATCCCTTCTTGGAATTCTCCATGCTAAACCTCTTTAGCACTTTGTCAATATACGTACTCTGACTTAGCCCGAGAAGCCTTTTGGATCTATCTCTATAGATCTTAATGCCTAACACATAGGCAGCTTCTCCTAAGTCCTTCATTGAGAAATTCTTTCCTAACCAAGCCTTAACAGACTGTAGTGTCGGAATATCATTCCCAATGAGCAGAATGTCGTCAACATATAACAACAAGAAAACTACTGTGCTCCCACTAACCTTCTTGTAAACACATGGTTCATCTTCATTTTTGATGAAACCAAACTCTTTGATTACATCATTAAAACGAAGATTCCAACTCCTTGAAGCTTGCTTAAGTCCATAAATGGACCTTTGCAACTTGCATACCATATTGGCATTATTTGGATCGACAAAACCCTCAGGCTGTGTCATGTACACATCCTCTAAGAGATTTCCGTTAAGGAAAGCGGTTTTGACATCCATTTGCCATATCTCATAATCATGATATGCAGCTATAGCCAACAGAATCCGGATGGATTTAACCATAGCAACCGGTGAGAAGGTTTCATCATAGTCAATACCATGAACTTGTTTGAAACCTTTCGCCACCAATCGCCCTTTATAGGTAATCACATTACCATCCATGTCGGTCTTTCTCTTAAAGACCCATTTGCACCCTATGGGTTTTACCCCTTCGGGTGGCTCGACCAAGGTCCATACCTTGTTCTCATACATGGATTCCATTTCCGAATTCATGGCTTCTAGCCACTTCTGGGAGTCCGAACCCGTAACGGCCTGCTGATAGGTAGTGGGCTCATCCTCATCTATGAGCATCACATCACCGGTATGAGTCACGAGAAATCCATATCTCTCGGGCTCATGCCGAATCCTATCCGACCTACGTGGTCCATGTGTTACAGGAACAGGATTCTCATCCACAACAATTTGTGGTTCCTGTCCTTGTTCCATCTCAGTCTCTAGATCTCGAACTTCTTCGAGTTCTAGTTGCCTCCCACTGATTCCTCTAGAAATAAACTCCTTTTCTAGAAAAATCGCAGTCCGAGCAACAAACACTTTGTTGTCGGTGGGAGTATAGAAGTAATACCCTTTGGTTTCCTTAGGGTAACCAACAAATAGGCACTTCTCGGATTTAGGGCCGAGCTTATCCGAAGCTTCACGTCTTACGTAAGCCTCACAGCCCCAAATCCTCATAAAAGACAAACTGGGACGCTTCCCGGTCCATATCTCATATGGTGTCTTTTCGACCGATTTAGATGGAACATTGTTTAGTGTATAAGCAGCAGTCAACAATGCATGTCCCCAAAAGGATAAAGGAAGGTTAGCTTGACTCATCATTGAACGAACCATGTCCAACAAGGTTCTGTTCCTCCTTTCGGATACACCATTCCATTGTGGCGTACCCGGTGGAGTAAGCTGTGATACTATACCACAACCCTTTAGATGATCAAGAAATTCTTGGCTCAAGTATTCACCACCTCGATCTGATCGAAGCATCTTAATACTTTTACCGAGTTGATTCTGTACTTCATTCTTGAATTCTTTGAACTTTTCAAAGGATTCGGATTTGTGTCTCATTAGATACACATATCCATATCTACTGAAATCATCAGTAAATGTAATGAAGTACTGAAAACCGCCCCTAGCCTGTGTCGACATTGGTCCGCATACATCGGTATGTATGAGACCTAGCAATTCCGAAGCCCTTTCACCTTTACCGGTAAAAGGAGCCTTCGTCATTTTGCCTAACAAACAAGATTCACACGTCTCAAATGATTCGAAATCAAATGAGTTTAATAGTCCATCTTTATGGAGCTTAGCAATGCGATTCTCGTTTATATGGCCTAGTCGACAATGCCAAAGATACGTTTCGTTAGAATCGTTCAACCTAACCTTCTTGGTACTAACGTTATAGATCGGCATCTCAAGGTTTAGAACATACAATCCATTGCTTAAATTTGCACCACCATAATATACATCATTGAAATAAATTGAACAACATTTGTTCTTTATTACAAATGAAAATCCTTTCTTGTCAAGACAAGATACAGAAATCAAATTTCTGCTAATGGAAGGTACAAAATAGCAATCATCAAGTTCTAACACCAAGCCACTAGGTAAAGATAGAAAATAAGTTCCTACGGCTAATGCAGCAACTCTTGCTCCATTCCCCACACGTAGGTCTATCTCACCCTTCGCCAATCTTCTACTCTTTCTTAGTTCCTGCACATTTACACAAATGTGAGAACCACATCCGGTATCTAATACCCATGATGCAGAAGTAGAAATATTAGCTTCTATAACGAATATACCTGAAGTAGAAGTCTCACTTCCCTTCTTGTTCCTCTTTACCTCTTCTAGGTAAACTGGGCAGTTGCGTCTCCAATGGCCCGGTTTGTTGCAATGGAAACAATGTCCATCCTTAGCAACTCCACCCTTGGGTTTAAGCTTGTGATCACAAGAAGAAGCACTTGCACCAAACTTTTTGGCACTCTTCTTCTTCTTGTCGAACTTTGCTTTACCCTTTCCTTTGCCTTTGCCAATCATCAATATGTTGGACTTACTTGCCTTCATTTGTAGCTCAGCTGTTCCCAACATATTGAGCAACTCGGACAAGGATTTGTCAAGATGGTTCATGTTGAAGTTCATGACAAATTGGCCGTAGCTGTCCGGCAACGATTGCAGGATTAAGTCTACAGCCATCTCCTTTGGCAAAGGAAATCCGAGACCCTCAAGGCTCTCAATGAATCCGATCATTTTCAGCACATGAGGTCTCACGGGTGATGATTCGGCCATCCTGCATTGGAATAAGGCTTTAGAGGTCTCATACCTCTCATGCCTAGCTTGCTCTTGAAAGAGCATCTTAAGGTGTTCGATCATATCGAACGCCCCCATTTTCTCGTGTTGCTTCTGAAGCCCCGAGTCCATGGTTACCAGCATCAAACATGCTATATCCAATGCATCATCGAGATGCTTCTTATAAGCATCCCGTTCTGCCCTGGGTGCAGAAGGCGCCGGTTCAATCGGAACTGGCCCTTCAAGGACATACAGCTTCTTTTCTTGTTTGAGGACAATCCTCAAATTGCGATACCAAGATAGGAAGTTATTCCCATTCAACTTGTCCTTCTCAAGGACAGATCGCAATGATAGTGTACCTGTGTTTTGTGCCATGGTAATTCTACAACAAAGATCAACTCACACAAATAAGAGTCATGCATACATAAATCATTTAACAAGGAATTTAATTAAATGATGCTCCTACTAAGAATCAGTAAAATGATAACAAGTAGGCCAAGATCCACATTTCACTACAACATAAGTCAGCTAGGGCTGATCACCTACATCATAGCTATTTAGGTAGACAACTCTTGTCAATTACATCTCTATGCAACTCTTGGATAGTTGAGTGAACAACACCTTGTCCATGTCTATCTTATATACAATACTCAACCTTTGCCTCTAGGTCCTTAATCCTATTAAGATAACCTAGTTAAGTCCAAACCCACAACAAGCAATCGGGATATTACGATTATCCTCTCGAACCTTGCTAGGATAAACATAGGCACCTTGCTAGGGCAAAACCTACCTAGTGTTGATCTAAGCAATGATTAGTGCTCATTATGGAAGGCAACTAAAACTTAATATTTCATCAACATATGTTCATGCATCTCATGCATATAATCATTTAATCATACATTGATGTTAAGCAAATTTGGAAAACAAAAATGCAAGTGAACATCGATGTCCATAAATGAACATCGATGTCTATGAGAATCTGATTCTCGCCAACAATTGGCAGTGCTTCAAGAACATCGATGTTCTCACTTGAACATCAATGTTTATAGGTCTCTGGAACTCAAGAACATCGATGTTCAACTCTTAAACATCGATGTTGTAGTAACTTGAACTCCAAACCACTTGGCCGAGGCTCAAGAACATCGATGTTGGACTCTACAACATCGATGTTTGAGTAGCTCAAAAATTCAAGATTTTGGCAGTAGCATAAAAACATCGATGTTTATACCCAACATCGATGTTTGAACTCCTGGAACTCAATAACATCGATGTTGTTTCATAAACATCGATGTTATTTGAATTCTGGAAATTCATTCAATTTGGCCGAGCTCAAATAACATCGATGTTTAACATTTAAACATCGATGTTGTTTGAGTGGTTGCATGAGAACATCGATGTTGTATGACAACATCGATGTTTTGGAGGTTCGGCCGAGGCTCACTTCATCAGAACATCGATGTTTGTCACACAACATCGATGTTATGAAGATTCGGCCAAGCCTAAGCTCATGCCCACCAACATCGATGTTTTGGCCTGTATGTACTTGAACGACATTCGTTCAAAACACAAACCGACACTCGGTTTTTCTTGGTCGAACTCTTTGACCTACTGCCATAAACATCTTGATTGATATCACATACCAATCAAGTGCTTGTTTTTCAAAACATTTTTGACAAAACACAACAACATCATGTTCAAAAACACTTAGCATATCACATATACAAGTTGATTCCTACACATGCTTAGATGATCATATCACATATGCATCATGTACACGGTTTAAGAGCGTCACAAGTTGCTCCGCTACCACTGTAAGTTTCCCTAGGCTATATGACATTCATATAAAAGCAAAAGATGCAGCGGAAGACAAGGGAAACAACCAAGAACACATGTGAAGCTAGTAAACCGTATAATAATTTTACATACCTGTAAGGCTAGGATCTTTCACCTAACTTGTGTAAGGAATCAGTAAGAGCAAGAAGAAGACCTGCTCCTCTACGGTATCCACACGAACCGTGATCAGCTTCGAATCGTCACACGAATCAAGCCTCGAGCACTCCCACTTGATGTGCTAGCAACAAAGGTAGGAGCTAGTGTGTGTTTGGGGTGTTTTGGAGTGCTTAAGCTCTTGCTTCTTTCACAAAGAAGAAGAACTGAAGAGAGGTGTTTTTCAAAGAGTTTTGGGGTTGCCAAAACGTGGTCAAGAGGCTGAGAATGAGGTGAATGATCTGATCACAAGCCACATTCCCCACACCCACTCATGGTCCACATTAGTTTAGTCTAATGGCCAACATGGTGGACCAATGGTGATGATCATTACCACCATTGTCTCCCACTAATCCCATCAGACCTAACACCTCCACCTAAGCAAGTCTCATCAATAATTCTGATAATTATTGATGCCAAAACCGGCCCTGGTTCAACCATGGTCCAACCACGGTCCAACCACACCCGGTCCAACCATGGTCCAACCACGGTTCAACCACCTGCCCGAATCAACGGTTCTATGTGTGTGACCCTGTAGGCACTTGTAACGTCCGGCAATGATTGTAAAATCTCATTTTACAATCAGAAACAAAGAGCGGCGTCTAGCAACACATGATTGCTACCCGAACGACAAGATCAGAATTGATTCACTATGCCTCGGAATATGTCATCGTCCCTTCGTCCCATTATCAAGATTAGACCGAGACATGGAAACGTCAATCTCGTATATGTCTAATCTCGGTTTCTTGATCCTCGAGTTAACTGTATAAAACGAATACCCGTGACATCATCATATCACCCTATCCGAGCATGGCCATGCATTTAACAGTTCAACTCTATCAAGAAACCTACTCGATAATATGCCCGTTATATAGGTCGGACGAATCCCTTCTTGATCAATCAAAACCCACTACATACTAGGCATATACCCAATGATTACCCTTATGTCCATCCAGTTACGGATGACTAGGAATAATATCAAAGTACATGATTCATATGTTGGATACCTTGACGATCTCAGGTCGGAGGACATTCACATCTATAAGAAACGCTATCGACATACATATAACGTTCCATGTAGCGTCCTTATGTGGGTCGGTCCGGTCAATAAGATCCCCATCTTGTACCCGTATGTAGAATTCGCATCTCATACAATCCTCAACATACGCTAGTCTTATTTTATTATTACAACCCAACCATAATAATAAACGACTAGGGACTTTTAAGAATATACATATCAAATACATATACACTAGGGTTATATATATGTTCAAGCGACTATCTCATAATCATATATATAGGCATAACCTCAAATATGTATACATGAATACAATCATCCATAGATTGGCTTTTGGGCTATTACTAACAATAGGAACCAGGAATTTGAGAAAAAAATTATACAAGAAGCTTAAGCCTTGGCATTTTCTTATGTTACTATGGCATGGTTAGATGACTTCCTATTTTGTTTTTGATTTAACAATATCAAATATTGTTTCCTACCTATAACAATGAATATATCTGATTTGATATCCTTCTCTGTTGGTTCTATTTATTGTTTCAGGTTTCATTTGTACCGAGATGAAGATCCCAGGGGAATTCTTCATGACTGAATGATAGAATCCATGAATTCTTATTGCTATGGTGTTGGAGGCTTTTGCCATGGTTCATTCATGGAGTGTTTTGCAAAATCTTTTGCTTATCTTTCATGAAGTAATTTTTAACATCTTTTGGTACTTTTCCTAAGTGTTTACTTATATTAACAATATAGCTATGTTTGGACTTTGGATTGGAGTGTTTAAAATTTTCAGAATGTCTATTTAATATTATCGAGCTTAATCGAGCTCACGTTAACGAGCTCTAACGAGTTGAGACGTAGCAACCGAAACCAACCACCGCTTAATGAGCCTTAACGAGCCTTAACGAGCCGAGCTCGAGCAATGCAAAATCTAACGAGCTCGATCTCGAGCTCAAATATACAAGCTCGATTGAGCTCGAGCTCGAGCTTGGGATTTTCTTAACGAGCTCGAGTCGAGCATGGCACTACTCGGCTCGACTCGGCTCGTTTACACCCCTACTCTCGCCTTCCCTTTCCCCTTTCCTTTTTCGCCCCCAACTCCTTCCTTCGGTTCCACAATCTCAACTTCATCTTCATGTTGCTCCATTCCAATTTCCTAACTATACAATCATACAATCTTTCGTATAAGCACCAACATGCATTTACACAAACACAATATGTAGACATTACAACTCAATAAAAATTCAAGCCAAATACAAGTCAATAAAAAATCAAGCCAAATACAAGTGTCAAGATTAGTTCTGCATCAACATATGAATGGGAATACAATGTCAATTTAGATATTACAAGGCAATTCTCAAAGTGCCGCAAGAAGAAATCAATGGAAAAAATTGTTTAGAATGTGGATAATACAACACAATGCCGCAATTAAAAAAATCAATACAAATGTGAATGCAAATATGATGTGTGAAGAAAATTTTCAGGACAAGTTCTGGCGGGCAGCCATCCATTCATTGTACATCTCCTGTGCTAAATCATCCCTCTTGTTGGTCCATGCAGCCGTGCATTGCACACACTCAATCACCTCCTCATCCTCACTGTCATCCTTGGTCACTGTAGGGTCAAAATTAGGGTCTGGAGCCTCTGCAGGGTCCACAGACATGTTTTTCCTAATGAAATTATGCAGCAGCGCACAAACAAGGACAATTTTTGCTTGGGTCTCAATGCTATAGAAGGATGGGCCCCTCAAAATTACCCAACGCTTCTTTAACACTCCAAATGCTCGCTCGATGACATTTCTCGCACTTGTGTGCTTAAGGCTGAAGAACTCTTCACGGTTGGCAGGTACCCTATTGCCACAAGAGGCCCACTCTTTCAAATGGTATCGGACACCCCTATATGGAGCAAGAAATCCAGGCCCATTGGTGTACCCAGCATCACATAGATAATAGTTTCCTAGAGATGTATGCATGCAAAAAATCAACATTAATTGTTTAAATTATAAGTCACAGCAATTCAAAATGCAATGTCATGACTACATACCAACAGGAACTTTCAGCCCCTTTTCTATAGTGACCGCATCACGTAACACCCTAGAATCTGAAGCAGACCCCTCCCATCCTGGTTGTATGTATGTGAAATTCATTTCAGGGTTGCATATGGCTAAGACATTCATTGAAATTTCACCCTTCTTATTGCGGTATCTAGTTTTCTCAGCTACCGGGACTGTCACATCAATATAACAACCATCCAGAGCCCCGAGGCATCCCTATTTATGAAGCATCAATTCTTATTAGTTGTTGGATGAGTAGCTGAAGTTGGGGAAGAAATTACAAAACAATGTCCAAATATATACCTTGAACCACTTCCATTTTGGATCCATACAATCATCGGCAATTGGTTCCAGTTTCACTTCAAATACATCCTTAGCCAATATCACCGCCCGTATCACTTGATGAACGTGCCTACTAACTGTCTCTCCGGACCTTTTGAAGAAGGATTGTGTAGGCCTATTCTTATCATGGTGGGCTAGAATTTTTAAGAACATTGCAACTTTCTCCTCCAAACTCACACTACCAGTCTCAGACAACCCTCCTCTTGTTTGAAGGACACCACACAACTTTGCAAATGTGTCTCTATCCATCCTTAAATTCCAAATGCAATATTGATCATTGGCTCTAGTAATCTCATCTATTTTCTCTTTCCTAGTTTCTAAGGTGACCAATGACCTATCATATAAATCTTGCCTCTCCAAATACTTATTCACTTTATTGTAATACCATAAGAATAACATTGCCCTCATCTTCCTTCTACGGCGGTGTCGGCGCTGCTTCATATGCCACCACCACAACAGCATGTCCTCCTCCCATTCTTCTCCATGCTCATGTCTATATGCAAAAAATGCAAACACAAATTCGTACACAACCTTCAACGACAACAAACATTTGCAAGTTTGACACACCACGCAAGCAACCACTTTTTACAGCATATAGTATGCAATCAATATACACATTGCAATAAAAACTAACCTTGAGAATCCAAATAGATGCTAAGAGTGTGAGGAGGGGCAACTTTAGCTCCGGGTCCTGCAAATGCGATTGAAAATGCATACATTATCATCAGCATATAGCTACCGAATGAAAAACTTGAATTGATCATTTCTAGTATGCATTAACCTGATTAAAACATCTACCATAGGCCCATAACATTCTTAAGAATGAAAATAAAAGAATATTGAACTTCACCTTCACATTTTCCTAAAAAAAAAATCACCTTCACATGGTAATAGCAGTACATATCAAGTAAAATTGTTATATTATACTTTGAAACGGAGGTGAAAATTTGTCCAATTTTTAGCACACATACTTCCATGCAAGAAATAGGAAAAAATGATTTAAAAATAATATCCGAACATGCTATAAAAAATGTAACATGCTGAGCATATGCTGCACCATTATACAGGTTAACAAATCTCATAATCTTTTTTAAAAAAGAACACTCAAATCTACAATGTCAGGGCCTTAAATGGCTTCCGCCAACCATATTTCAACAAATCAATAACTAATAGAGAAGAAAAAACAAACATCTCGGCAAAAAAGATAAAAGGGATCAGAATTAGCCTCTCCTTTTTGTTGCTTTTCTTAAATTTTTTTTTATAATATGAGGAAGGGAGAGAGAGAGATCATGAGATTAGTGAAGAGAGCATAAAAAGAAATACACTAAAAGCCTAAACAGCAGGCGCTAGAGGGCCAATTAAATTAAATTTACAAAGAACAATTACTGTCGCCTTAATCCCCCTCTAATCCAGCATTTCCATCCACATTACAACAAATTATATATGTTTGCAATAATTATACGACTAGAAACTTTGAACTCATCAATTCCTTCAGTTCCATTAGCCAAGTATAATAATAAGGAGTCCAAAAGTCAGCAAGCACTAACAATAAGGAGGCGAAAAAGAAAGAAATCGACATAAAACTATATCAACACTTCCACACGGTTATGATCTTACAATAACAAGAAAAGTGTGATACCCCAGATACGCCTAGGTGCCTAGAGGGATACTTATGTGAATAGAGTCGGGTGTTACTCGTCCTTTGAGGATACTCGTGTAGGTTATGATGGTATGGGTTTAGGCTCGGTAATATGTGCTAGTGTCAGAGTGTGGGCAATGGTGCATATAGTCTTGGCCTAGTGTGTGCAAATGGGTTCGTGGTGACCCGATGGCACGGATGGCCTGTTTAGGGTTACCGAGTACTCGACCTATATAATCGGTTGATAAAGGTTGGATCATGTTGGTAATATATTAATTAGGTGCAATTAGTGCATTGGAGGCACAATTGCACAAGGGAAATACCCGTTGGCTCGAGTTGGCACGAAATGGTGCACAACGGGGGCACCGGGGTGTCCGTCGGTGCACAATTGGACCCGATGATGTGTAAACTCATGATTGGCTAAGCCGACCAATCAGAGTAAGCCAAGTGGCTTAGGAATAAGGTGCTGGTGGCTTTGGGTGTACAAGCTAGCAGCTTGTGTGGCATGGGCTGATTGGACCGAATGTAAGCATGAGGTGGCACCAACTTGGTGCAAGTGGCACCAAGTTGGCAAGTAGTGGCTAAAGGTGCTTAATCACCTATTTGATCTGCCTTAAGGGTGAAAACAAGCACCTCTCCCTCTCACTTATCAGACTAAAATCGTCCTGAGCTTTGAGAGGAGAAAGAGAGAGAGAAAAGAGGGGAAATGAGAGAAGTGAGCCTAGGGGTTCTGCTCTCGGCCAGACTGACCCCTGGCCACAAAAATAAGGATTCCGGCCAAACCACCGGTTGGAATTGAGTGAAACCAATGCCTATGGTTAGATAACATCCCTATATTTCATATGGCACCAGTTTGGTGGATTTAGGAGCTGAACTGAGCGAGTTATGCTCTCTCCAAATGGACTGGTCTGCAGCAGTCCAGCTGCTTGACCCCGAGTTGATGCAGGAGCCATAACTGGAGTTATACGGCTTGAAATTTGGTGTTCTTGGTAGATACAGAAATATACGAGGCAGGTCTACAACTATTATGTTTAGGCCCGAAGCTGGTTCTACCCGTAAGGGCTTTGTATTGCGGGTTGAAGTCGCTGCTGGTGCAGGGCAGTTTCTGCCCGAATTGGGAAAAGATAAGTGTTGTGTAGTTGGGTTGTGTTCAACATGGTTTGGTTGTTGTGATCTGATTGTTATGTGTATTTGCAGGTGTTTACAGGGGACTAAATCCCAATACACCTATTGGTTCCAAAGGAAGGAATTGGCCTAGGGATGCCTAGGTGTTGGTAAGTAAATGGGTTTATGCGGGTAGTGATTGCTAGTGCACCCTTTTTTGGGCGGAAGGCCATTATGCATGCTGATTGTGTTTCATTATGTGTGTGATTTACTTGCTGACCAGTGCTGGCTATTGTTGTTTAATTATCAATTGAGGCCTAATCATGGCTAATCGGCTTTTGTTGGTCAATTGTGCATAATTGAGGTGCATTGTGAGTTGTGGGTGCATGATGATTGTGTTGTATGCTTGTGGCATACTTGCTGCCTTTGTTGGCTTGGTTGCTTTGCACTTGTTGTGCTAATGATTGGCATGTGATTTCCTTGTTGTGATTGTGCTTGTGATTGTGGTACCATTGGCCAGTTGGTTGAGGTGCACTGGGTGCACGAGGTAGTGCTTGCGAGGCTTGCACGTACCATGAGATGGTGGGCACTTACAGTAAACTTGTGCGCCACGAGATATTGGCACTGGGTGCCTTGTACAGGTTGTTGAACCTTGCGGAGGATATCTTCCGCTTGGTCTATTACAGGTATGACACGATGTCCGCCAAGAGCTGTGTGAGTTGTGGTAGCAAGTCACACGCACTTCCCGTGACTTCTCGGTTATGCCTCGTACGTGGGGCTGTGGGCTAAAAAGTAACACCTGTATATGCTACCAAACTACATAGGCTGCCTTGGGGTGCATCATACCCTAGCTGGTCGGGAAGGAGTGAGACCAGTATGTGTCGGGGACACAATGGTTGTTCCGTGGCGTGAGTGCCCAGTACTTGTGCATTGTTGTGTGCTGCATGACTGTGTGTTGCTCATGCCGAGCTTTGTGTGCAGTTGTAGTAGCTATCTTGCATAGCTTATTTACTTGCTGAGTTTTATACTCACCCCCCATTTCTCCCCTTGTCTTTCAGGTGCGAGAATAAGAGTGCGGGCTGTAGGTCGATGGGTATAGCCGAGTCGGTTTCCTTCACTATTTAATTGTACTAAAACACTAAAGAGGTTATGTCTTGGATTAAGAGTTAGTTCCCTTGTAGCAAGAATTTTATAACATTAGTGGATATGGCTTAATAAATGAGTTTTAAACAGTTAGTATCTTTTGTTGCCTTTGTTATGTTGATTTTGCTTCCGTTCATGCTGCGCGTTATACTTGGTTAGTATCCCGCTAGCAAAGGCGACTAGCTTCTGTGAGAACGAGTATAGGCCTTGGGGTGCCATGTGGCACGATGTAGGTGCGCATGGTGCCTAGTCGGTCATGCTTAGGCGAGGGCGTGACAGATATGGTAGCGGAGCATAGTTATAAAATTTTGCTAAGGGGCATAGGCTAATGAGTCATGGCTAGTACCCATCGAGTTAGAGGTTGGGGTTTGGTGAGTGGCTTGTGTATTATATGTTTTGCTTGTCTTTCTTGTGTTGTTGTGTTTTTTTGTGTTTGCTTGATGTGTAGATTGGCAACTCGTGGACATGCTATGATGGCATGGAAAGGTTGGGATTATGGTACTAACGAAAGTAAGTAATAATGTTGTGGATTTGAAAATGGTAGTGATTGTGGGGTTTCGCTGTACAACATGTAATAAAGGATGGACAACAATTATGCTATACTTTTTAAGTGATACAAGTAGTAACATATGGAGGGAAGGTTTATAAATGGCCTGGGCAAATACCCGATGTGTGGGTATTGGAGTTAGTTTGGATTACTTGGAGTTAATTTGTGACTATTGAATTCTCATGAAGTATGATGAAGAACATGGAGATGTGTGTGAAGTACTACATCTTTTTGTGAGGCATAAGCGGAGTGGCGCTGCGGAAGCATGGTTGGCTTATTTGGGATGCAATTGGCACGCTACAGTGCTTGGTGCCCAATTGGCACGTTACAGCTGTAATAACCTGTATAACATGTCCAAAGTGTTTATTTGATGAGGGACGGGTGTAGGTTCCAGTAGGCAACCCTTTGGAACTAATTGGCTCGGATGGATTAATTAGTGTGCGATTAGCCTTAATCACATATTAGGGTGTGCTAAGTATGTGCTAAGTAGGGGGCAAGTTGGCATGGTCTTGTTGGTAGAAAGAAAGCTTGAGGTGGAGAGTTGCTTGGCTTGGTGGCAGAAGGGGAGCAAGAGGTGGGGAGCTGCTTTGGTTTGGTGGCAGAAGGAAGGCAAGAGGTAGCAAGTGGCTGCTGAGTCACCTGCTTGCCTTAGCCTTATCAGCCCCAAACAAGCACCTCACCCCTCATTTGTGCCAAAATCATGAGAGAAACTCAGGAGAGAAGGACTCAGCCATTCTCAAGGTTTTCTCAAGACTCTTGCACACAAAGGAAGTGGTAAGTGAGCTGGGTTGGAAATCTGGTTTGTTTGGGTGCCAAATGGTTAGCTAGGTGTGCTGTAGGCATGGACAGTGCACCAACTCGGTTTTGTGGGAAGTCTAAAGTTGGGATTCTATGAGTTTAAGTTGTGTGAAGGTTGCTGGTTGCGTGGGGGTGTTAGCTGAATGAATTGGTGCACAATTGGCTTGTGGGAGGCCAATTGGTGCACCAATCGTACAGTAGGCAACCGTAGGTGATCTAGTGGCCCAGCTGGTGCACCCTTGGTCCCCTGGCTGGCCTACTGGCGAGCCAAAGGGTACACCGAGGGACTAAGCACTAATATGTGAATGTTTCTTAGTTGATGCTTTGTTGACCAAGTGCTATTATACTTGATGCTAATGTGATTTTATGTGTGGGCAGGAGCTAAAGCTCAAGATGCATCAAAGGAGGGTGAAGGACCTAGTGAGGTCTAACTTTGTGTAAGTTGGGTTGCATACCTGTGGTTGTTGATGGTGCACATTTGTTGGTTGATAACCCCAACGTGCTTGTGGTAGCACCAACAGTGGGGTGCTTTATTGTGGTTATGCCTTGGCTTATATATATACGAACCCGATAATCGGGCTATGCATTGCATGCATAGCACTTGCATTCATTGCATTTGCACATTGTGGTTATATATATATATATATATATGTGGATGAGGGACCTTGCGGTACAAGATGGCTGCATGGTCAATATGTGGAGGCGGGGTGTGTGCTGGGCGCTGTGCTTGGTTGTGGCAGCAAGTCACGTGCACTTCCCGTGACTTCTGGTAAGCCTCGTACGTGGGGCTGTGGGTTAAGGAGTAACACGGTGAGCAGGGCTGTCAAACCTTGCAAGTAGGCTCAGTACACACACCGGACAGCTTACCCGTGGGCTGATCACGGCGGCATCTTGAGAAGTATTGTTGGTTGTTGTTTCCTGCTTATGTGTATCGTTTCTACTTACTGGTATGACCATCCTCTTACTGAGTCGTGGACTCACCCCCCCTTCTTTCCACCCCTTGTTTCAGGAATAGGAGAGCAAGACGAGCTTGGTGTGGGTAGACCCGAGTGGTGCGTTTTGTAGATGATGGGTACTTAGCCAATCCTGACTTGTGTGTATATATAAACCTAAGTGAATTGGCTTAATAAACAGTACACGTAGTGCCCCACTTTTGTAACTCAAATAATGTATACAAGAGCCGGCTGTTTGACCTTGAGTTCGAATTCCTTATAGTATTGTTAAATTGTTGCTCGTTGTATGATGATTGCCTCTGCCCATATAGCCAGCCTCTGCCTGGCGTCAGGTGTAGGCCTTTGGGTGCCCTGCGCTAACCCCTTGGGTGCGCCGGACACCTGGCCGGTCACGCGTTGACGGGGCGTGACAATTTTGGTAGCGGAGCATGGTTTAATTGTTGTTAAGGGGCCTAGGCTAAAAATGATGCTATAGGTTGATACCCATCAGTAGAGACCGTGGGATGGTGAGAGCTGATTTTAAAGTGTTGGTTTTCTTGTACCTTGTGTGCAGGTAAGCCGTCAAAGAGGAAATCGAGAAAGGAAGTATTTGCTGATGTTGTTGCCCCGGATGTGCAATCCGTACAGGATGCCCAGGATGTTGATGATGAGACTTATGTTCCGGGGGCGGCTAGTGATGAGTTGCCTAGTGAAGCAGAGTACTCAGATGCATCTCAGGAAATGCCATTAGAGGTGCTGAAAGCTGGCTTGCACGGTGTAAACCGGGCTATCGAGAAGCTAACAGAAATAGTGGCTGAAAGGAGGCATGATGAGGGAAGGGGCCAGCAAAATCAGCAAGGCCAGCAAAGTCACAGCGATCCTCCGTTGCTTACTTTTATGAAGCTTGATCCACCAATATATACGGGTGCTGAACATGAAGACCCACAACGGTTTCTGGAAGAAATTTGGAAGTGCTGTGAGGTAATGGGATGTACTGATCATAGAGCGGTAGGGTTTGCTGCCTTTCGGTTGAAAGAGGATGCTAACAACTGGTACCAATCTAAGAGGAGAGAAAGGCTGGCTGGTGCAGAACCCTTGACATGGAGCGAGTTCTCCGAAATGTTCCTAGCACGGTTTCTGCCTGAAAGTGTTAGGGACAAGAAAGCATATGAGTTTGAGTCTTTAAAGCAAGGGGACTTGACTGTGACCGAATATGACTCAAAATTCACAAAGTTGTCTAAGTATGCTATGCACTTAGTTCCGGATGAACGGGGGAAAATTAAGAGATTTATTCGTGGGTTGAAGACCTCTATCTATAACTTTGTGGTTGCACATGATTTTCTCTCGTATGCTGCTGTAGTTGATAAAGCGAGGGCAATTGAAGCAAGGGCCTGTGAGGATAGTGTTGAGACCATGAGTGCTAAGCGGACCAAGCAGGAAGGCTTACAAAGTCAGCAAAGCTTTACTGCTGGTGCTGGACAGTTCCGGGGAAGAGGAAAGGTGGGCATGTGGGGAACTTTGCCGAGAGCAAAATTCCAAGGCAGTTCAAGCTATCGTGCCCCAAGTGTTGCTGTGAATCCAATGGTCCCTAAGAATAGTCAATTCAGAGGTACACAAAGTGCACCAATGGGATCCAATAATCAATGCTATAGGTGTGGCCGGTTTGGGCATATGGCTCGAGAATGTTTGGCGACCCAAAATCTATGCTATATGTGTGGGCAGTCGGGACATGTAGCTAAGGAGTGCCCTATTGGACAACCATCTGTGGCGTCTAGTGTGGCCTCACCACCACCTAGGCCGCAACGGGCTGATAGCCAGTCATCATTCCGAGGCAGAGGAGGTGCTGGTCGCGGATCAATTGGTAGAGGGAGTAGCTACCAACCGGGCCAGGGGCAGGCTCGTGTGTTTTGCATGACCCAGGAAGATGCTAAAGCCTCCAATGCCACTGTGACAGGTATAATGAAAGTTAATTCTTGCCCTGCTTTGTGTTTAATTGATACGGGGTGTACGCACTCCTTTGTTAATTCACATTTTGCCAAGTACTTTGAGGAAGCGCCTAGCAATTTGGGTAGTCCGTTGGCTGTGTACACACCTCTGGATGAGCGTGTTTATGTGGATAGGGTGTACCAAGAATGTGATATTTCTGTGATGGATCATCATATGCCAGCAGATTTGTTGCTGTTACCAATGGCAGATTTTGATGTATTACTGGGCATGGATTGGTTGACCCGGTATGGTGCCCGTGTCGATTGTGTCAACAAGACAGTGAAGTTTCAGCCCACTGGGGAGACAGAATTTATCTTTCAAGGGAAGTTCATCTCACCCCAACCCCAAATAATTTCTGCGGTGAAGGCAGCTCGGGTGGCGCGACAAACAAACTGCTTGTATTTGGCATCGGTGCAAAGTGAAGGTGAGCAGAAAATTTCAATTGATCAAGTTTCTATTGTCAATGAATTTCTTGATGTTTTTCCTGAGGATCTGTCGGGATTACCACCGAAACGTGAAATTGAGTTTGGTGTTGAGCTTGTGCCGGGGGCAGAACCCGTATCAATTACACCATATCGAATGGCCCCTACTGAGTTGCGGGAGTTGAAAACTCAATTGCAGGATTTGTTGGACAAAGGGTTTATCAGACCTAGTGTGTCCCCGTGGGGAGCTCCTGTTTTGTTTGTCAAAAAGGAGGATGGCACGATGAGAATGTGTATTGACTATCGGCAACTGAACAAGCTGACTGTTCGAAATAAGTATCCACTGCCCCGTATCGATGATTTGTTTGATCAATTGCAGGGGGCGAAGCATTTTTCGAAAATTGATTTGAGGTCAGGATATCATCAGTTGAGAATCAAGGAGGAGGATGTCCGAATAACAGCTTTTCGAACACGGTATGGGCATTACGAATTTTTGGTGATGCCATTTGGTTTGACTAATGCACCTGCGGCATTCATGGACTTGATGAATCAGGTGTTTAAGCAATACCTTGACAAGTTTGTGATTGTATTTATTGATGATGTACTGGTCTACTCTAAAACTAAGGAGGAGCATGAGATACATTTGAGAACTGTGTTGCAAATCTTACGGGAACAGAAATTGTTTGCCAAATTTTCTAAGTGTGAGTTCTGGTTGGAAAGAGTATCATTCTTAGGCCATGTGATATCAGCTGATGGTATTGAGGTAGACCCACAGAAAGTGGAAGCAGTTGTAAAATGGCCGAGGCCGACCAATGTGACAGAAGTACGGAGTTTCCTTGGACTGTCAAGTTACTACCGTCGTTTTGTCAAGGGCTTTTCCTCTATCGCCGCACCATTGTGTGGACTGACTCAAAAGAGGAAACAATTTGTGTGGACTGATGCTTGTGAGGCTAGTTTCCAGGAGCTGAAACACAGGTTAACCACAGCACCAATACTTGCATTGCCTAAAGAAGATGGTGTGTATACCGTATATTGTGATGCGTCGAGGGTCGGCTTGGGCTGTGTTTTAATGCAAGATGGCAGGGTGATTGCTTATGCGTCTCGGAAACTTAAGAAAAATGAAGAGAACTACCCGGTGCACGATCTTGAGATGGCAGCAGTGGTGTTCGCTTTAAAAATTTGGAGACATTATCTGTATGGGGAGCCTTGTGAAATCTATACTGACCATAAAAGTTTAAAGTACATAATGGAGCAACGAGACTTAAACTTGAGGCAACGGAGATGGGTTGAATTACTCAAAGATTACGACTGTGTTATTAAGTACCACCCGGGTAAAGCAAATATTGTAGCTGATGCCTTGAGTCGGAAATCTGTTGGTAGTTTAGCACATCTTAGTTTGGATAGAAGACCCTCAGTCAGGATATGGCACAAGTTAATGGACCAAGGCTTGGAGTGTGCGGTAGCTGAATCGGGAGCATTGTTGGCACATTACCAAGTGCGTCCCATCTTAAAGGAAGAGATTTCCAAAGCACAAGAGGAGGACTCAGAAACAAAGCTGTGGAAAGAGAAGGCTGCTCGGGGGGAAATGCCGGGATTTATTGTTTCGGATGATGGCATTCTAAAATTTAATTCAAGGATGTATGTTCCTGATGTTGGGGGTTTCCGCAATAAGCTCTTGGGTGAGGCACATCAGACTCGATATACTATGCACCCAGGTTCCACCGAGATGTACCATGATCTTAAGCAACACTATTGGTGGAACAATATGAAACGAGATGTGGCAGAATATGTAGCTAAATGTCTCACTTGTCAGCAGGTTAAAGGAGAACATCAAAAAGTGCCAGGATTACTCCAGCCATTGCCTATTCCAGAATGGAAATGGGAGAAAATTACTATGGATTTTGTTGTGGGGCTGCCTCGAACAACCGGTGGATTTGACTCTATCTGGGTGATTGTGGACAGATTAACAAAGTCTGGTCACTTTCTTCCGGTGAAAACTACTTATAACTTTGCCAAGCTAGCTGAGGTTTATATTGATGGAATTGTGAGGTTGCACGGTGTGCCGGATTCGATAGTTTCTGACCGAGGACCACAGTTCACATCTAAATTTTGGCGCAGCTTCCAGGGAGCAATGGGAACCCAACTTGACTTGAGCACTGCATTTCACCCACAAACTGACGGACAGAGTAAACGGGTGATACAAATTTTGGAGGATATGTTACGGGCATGTGTACTAAATTATGGGGACAATTGGAGCAAGTACCTCCCGTTAGTGGAATTTGCTTATAACAACAGTTACCAATCTAGCATTGGCATGGCACCGTATGAAGCTTTATATGGGCGAAGATGCCGCACACCAATATGTTGGGATGAGGTAGGAGTAAGGAAGTTGCTCGGACCAGAGATTGTTCAACTCACTACTGGAAAAGTGAGAATTGCCCGTGAAAATTTGGTTGCTGCCCAGAGTAGACAGAAATCTTATGCAGACAATAGAAGACGGGACTTAGAATTTTCGGAGGGGGATATGGTGTTCTTAAAAGTTTCCCCTATCAAGAAAGTTATTCGGTTTGGAAAGAAGGGTAAACTAGGACCCCGCTATGTTGGCCCATTTGAGGTACTTGAGAGGGTTGGCCCGGTGGCATATTGGCTTGCACTTCCACCAAACTTTACGGGAGTCCATCCGGTGTTTCATGTGTCCATGTTGCGGAAATACATACCTGATCCAACACACATACTCACTCCGCAGGAAGTCCAATTGGGGGAAGAACTAACCTATGAAGCACAGCCTATTCAGGTCATTGATAAACAAGTGCGCAGATTGCGGGATAAAGATATAGTGTCTGTTAAAGTTATTTGGGAAGACGCTACAGGGAAAGAAGCTACGTGGGAATCGGAACAGGAAATGATGCACAAATATCCGCATTTATTCTCAGGTAAATTCGAGGACGAATTTTATATAAGAGGGAGGTGATGTAATAACCTGTATAACATGTCCAAAGTGTTTACTTGATGAGGGACGGGTGTAGGTTCCGGTAGGCAACCCTTTGGCACTAATTGGCTCAGATGGATTAATTAGTGTGCGAGTAGCCTTAATCACAGATTAGGATGTGCTAAGTATGTGCTAAGTAAGGGGCAAGTTGGCATGGTCTTGTTGGTAGAAAGAAAGCTTGAGGTGGAGAGTTGCTTGGCTTAGTGACAGAAGGGGAGCAAGAGGTGGGGAGCTGCTTTGGTTTGGTGGCAGAAGGAGGGCAAGAGGTAGCAAGTGGCTGCTGAGTCACCTGCTTGCCTTAGCCTTATCAGCCCCAAACAAGCACCTCACCCCTCATTTATGCCAAAATCGTGAGAGAAACTCTGGAGAGAAGGACTCAGCCATTCTCAAGGTTTTCTCAAGACTCTTGCACACAAAGGAAGTGGTAAGTGAGCTGGGTTGGAAATCTGGTTTGTTTGGGTGCCAAATGGTTAGCTAGGTGTGCTGTAGGCTCGGACAGTGCACCAACTCGGTTTTGTGGGAAGTCTAAAGTTGGGATTCTATGAGTTTAAGTTGTGTGAAGGTTGCTGGTTGCGTGGGGGTGTTAGCTGAATGAATTGGTGCACAATTGGCTTGTGGGAGGCCAATTGGTGCACCAATCGTATAGTAGGCAACCGTAGGTGATCTAGTGGCCCAGCTGGTGCACCCTTGGTCCCCTGGCTGGCCTACTGGCGAGCCAAAGGGTACACCGAGGGACTAAGCACTAATATGTGAATGTTTCTTAGTTGATGCTTTGTTGACCAAGTGCTATTATACTTGATGCTAATGTGATTTTATGTGTGGGCAGGAGCTAAAGCTCAAGGTGCATCAAAGGAGGGTGAAGGACCTAGTGAGGTCTAACTTTGTGTAAGTTGGGTTGCATACCTGTGGTTATTGATGGTGCACATTTGTTGGTTGATAACCCCAACGTGCTTGTGGTAGCACCAATAGTGGGGTGCTTTATTGTGGTTATGCCTTGGCTTATATATATACGAACCCGATAATCGGGCTATGCATTGCATGCATAGCACTTGCATTCATTGCATTTGCACATTGTGGTTATATATATATATGTGGATGAGGGACCTTGCGGTACAAGATGGCTGTGTAAGTTTCCGGATATGCTATTGACACTCAAGAGCAAGCAAAACATGCAGCAGAAAGACCGGAAACAAGCCTAGAACCACATGTGATGCTTCAAAACCGAATAACAATTTTACATACCTTGTTCGGTTGAGGTCTTTCACCCAACTGTAGAGCCGAATCAGCTAGAGCCAGACAAAAGCCTCGCCCCTCTACGGTATCCACACGAACCGTGATCTTCCCGGAATCGTCACACGAAACCAAGAACGAGCACTCCCGGACTGATGTGCTAGCAACAAGTAATCGGAAACATTTTATGTGTGTGTTTTTTTCTTCTAACTTTCACAAAGGAAGAAGAAAAGAAGAGAGGTGTGTTTTGGGGAGCTCTAAAACGTGGTGAAGGAGTGAGGGAGCAGCAAAAATCTGATCACACTTGCTCTAATCCCACTCAACCCCTAATGATAATGCATTAGTGGTAATGGCCAACAGTTGGCCCTATTGAAAGTGACATTCACTAACAAGCTTTCCACTAATGCACAATCAAACACTAAGCACTAAGGGGGCTCAATTATTCTGCCAATAAGTGAACCACCCAACCCAAAAACGACCTGGTTGAACCATAGTCCAACCACGGTCCAACCACACCCGGTCCAACCACGGTTCAACCAACTGCTCGAATCAACAGTTCTATGTGTGTGACCCTGTAGGCACTTGTAACGTCCGGCAATAATTGTAAAATTCTCATTTTACAATTATAAGCAATGAGCGGCGTCTAGCAACACATCATTGCTACCCGAACGACAAGATCAGTACTGATTCTCTATGCCTCGGAATATGTCATCGTCCCTTCGTCCCATTGTCTAGATCAAACACGAGACATGGAATATGTCAATCTCGTATATGTTTAATCTATGTTTCTTGATCCCCGAGTTAACTGTATAAAACGGATACCCGTGATATCACCATATCACCTAATCCGAGCATGGCCATGCATTTAACAGTTCAACTCTATCAAGAAACCATACGATAATATACCTGTTATATGGGTCGGACGAATCCCCTCTTGACCAATCAAAACCCACTACATACTCGGCATATACCCAATGATTACCCTTATGTCCACCCAGTTACGGATGACTAGGAATAATATCAAAGTACATGATTCATATGTTGGATACCTTGACGATCTCAGGTCGGAGGACAATTACATCTATAAGAACCACTAATGACATACATATAACGTTCCATGTAGGGTTCTTATGTGGGTCGGTCCAGTCCACAAGTTCTCCAACTTGTACCCGTATGTAGAATTCATATCACATATGCAATTCTCAACATACGCTAGTCTTAATTTATTATTACAACCCATCCGTAATAATAATCGACTAGGGACTTTTAAGAATATGAAATATTCTAGGGTTATAAGTATGTGCAAGCGTTTATCTCATAAACGATACTTATTGGAATAACCTTAAGGCGTATACATGACTACAAATAATCATCCATGATTGGCTTTTGGGCATATTATACTAACAATCTCCCACTTGCACTAAAGCCAGTCATCCATATATCTCATATATGTGGATCTAGCATGACCGTCATGCTTACGCTGTGTGAGAGGCTTAGTCAAAAGATCTGATACAAAGTTCTCAAATGGAACTTTGTACAGCCACAGTTGTAGGGTCGGCAACTGTTTCTTGTCTGGAACTCTTCCAGCAAACATCGCCACATCCAAGACAAAACACATCTTTGATTGCGATATAAGATCATCCCTGTCAGTTTGGAAGCAAGCATCTTTATAACACTTTACAACAAGCCCATTAACGCTTCCGTGAACCAGGAATGCATCCTTAGTGCTTCTCAAGTACTTAAGGATATATATAACTGCTGTCCAGTGACTTTCACCGTGATCAGATTGGCATCTGCTCGTGACAATCAGAGCATAAGTGATATTCTGTCGAGTACATAATATGGCATACATGATAGATCCTATTGCCGAAGCACAAGGGATCTTACTCATCCGTTCTCTCTCCCTAGTCGCACTAGGACATTGACTCTTTGAGAGAGATATGCCATGTGACATGGGCAAGAAACCCTTCTTGAAATCTTGCATGCTAAAACTCTTTAGCATCTTGTCAACATATGTTCTCTGACTTATCCCGAGAAGCCTTTTGGATCTATCTCTATAGATCTTTATACCTAACACTTAGGCAGCTTCTCCTAAGTCCTTCATTGAGGAATTCTTTTCCAATGAGTAGAATGTCGTCAACACACAATACCAAGAAAACAATAGTGCTCCCACTAACCTTCTTGTAAACACATGGTTCATCTTCACTTTTGATGAAACCAAACTCTTTGATTACATCATTAAACGAAGATTCCAACTCCTAGAAGTTTGCCTTAGTCCACAAATGGACCTTTGCAAATTACATACCAAATCTCATAATCATGGTATGCAGCTATAGCCAATAGAATCCGAATGGATTTAACCATGGCGACTGGTGAGAAGGTTTCACCATAGTCAATACTATGAACTTGCTTGAAACCTTTCGCAACCAATTGCCCTTTAAAGGTAATCACATTACCATCCATGTCGGTCTTTCACAAAAACCCATTAACACCCTATAGGTTTTACCCTTTCAGGTGGATCAAACAAGGTCCATACCTTGTTTTGATACATGAATTCTATTTCCGAATTCATAGCTTCATGCCACTTCTTGGAGTAAAGACCCGTAATGGTCAACTGATAGGAAGTGGGCTCATCCTTACTTATGAGCATCACATCACCGGTATGAGTCACGAGAAATCCATATCTCTCGGGCTCATGCCGAATCCTATCCAACCTACGCGGTCCATGTGTTACAGGAACAGGATTTTCGTCCACAACACTTTGTGGTTCCTGTTCTTGTTCCATCTCAGCCTCTTTATCTCGAACTTCTTCGAGTTCTATTATCCTCCCACTAATTCTTTTAGAAATAGACATTCTTTCTAGAAAAATAGCATTCCGAGCCACAAACACTTTGTGCTCTATGGGATTATAGAAACGATACCCTTTAAGGTATCATACAAAAGGCACTTGTCGGATTTAGGGTCGAGTTTATCTGATGCTTCACGTCTCACGTAAGCCTCACAACCCTAAGTCCTCATAAAAGATAAATTGGGACGCTTCCCAATCCATATCTCATATGGTGTCTATCCAACCGATTAGATGGAACACGGTTAAGGTAAATGCAGCACTCAATAATGCATGTCCGTAAAAGGAAGAAGGAAGGTCAGCTTGACTCATCATAGAACGAACCATGTCTAACAAGGTTCTGTTCCTCCTATCGGATACGCCATTCCAATGAGGCATACCTGGTGGAGTAAGTTGTGATACTATACCACAACTCTTTAGATAGTCAAGAAAGTCTCGGTCTAAGTATTCACCTCCTCGATCTTATC